>VXAD01003971.1:1341881-1442177 GCA_013399195.1 Dicrurus megarhynchus
GTTTTTAATTCGTTTTTTTTTGGTTTTTTTTTTTTTTTTTTTTTGCCATTTGTTTTCCCCCCAGAGCAAGAAAGCAGAAGTGAATGAAAAAGAAGTCTAATATTTTTGTTCTTTAACCATGTAACTGCAGATATGAGCCAACATCATGGAATGAAAAAAATAATGTAAAGTAGAGCATTCGTGTGTATCACAAAAATACAATAAAAACTTTTTTTAAACTTTTTTTCCTTTTTTTTTTTTTTTTTTTNGTGAACTCCCTGCCATGCTGGCCTCCTGCCCATTCTGCCCCTGCCCTGGCCAGCTTGGAGGGCTCTGGAAAATCAACATCTACAACCAGCAAAGGTGTGTGTAACGGGGGGGCCCTGCAACCATGGCAAGATTTTTGTTTGGTTTTTTTTTTTTAACTAAGTACATACATTCTCCTGACTCCCAGATAACTTTGATGGATCATTGTTACCTTTTTTTTTTTTTTAACCCTTCCATACAATGGACAAATGCATCAAAGCCTGCATGTAAGAACAGAACCTCTTTTACAGCATGTAATACTGTGTTTCGTTTAAGTCCTTCCTTGCGTAAAATATTGACATAATTCACTGAAGGTATCAAAAATATACCCTGTAGACCAATACAATTTACAATTGCCTTTTCTCACCATTCAGAAAACAATGCACTTAAAGCAACCGAGCCCCTCGGTGGGCAGCGTGTGAGCCAGCCCGGGGACGTCCCTGCCCGCTCCGAGTGACCCGGGATTGCTTCCATCGAAGGGACCAGGATTTTTTGTGTTCTTTTTGTTTTTTTTTTTTTAAGGAACAGCTCTTCACTCCCTCCCCTGCCCGCTCTTCCCAGCCACGTTCGAAGCGTGTCGTCGCGGGGCTGATGCGTCTTGTGTTTGACACGGGAATGCCGGGCAAGCAGCCCCTCGGATCAGCCAGGGAACCGACCCGGGGCGTTCCGTCCCTTTTCACTTCTCAACCGTTTTGTTTTTTTTTTTTTTCTTTTCAATCTTTTCTTTGACCCGCTCAAGGTTTTGCAATTCTGAGGCACATCCCCATGGCCGGGAACGGGGGAGCATCCCACCGCCCGCTGCCGACTCCGCAGGAGCATCCCGCAGCCCCTCGCTCGCTGCCGCGGGAAGGGGCCGGCAGAGCGTCCGAGCGCACGGCCCCGGGACGGACACACGGCCGCTCGCTGTCCCCCTCGAGCGCGGGGTCACCGCCCAGCACGGCTGCCAAGATCGAAGATGGGTTCCTTGGGTTTTGTCTCGTTAAGGCTTTTTTCTTTTCTTTATCAGACCGAAGAGGATGCAGAAATTTCCAGATGTCGAGAAAGAAAAAAAATAACCCGAACAAAATTAAAAAAAAAAACAAACAAAAAACAAAAAACAAAAAAACAAACCCAAAAGCCAACACCCCCCCCAAATTGGCTGGTTGGGAGGGAAGGAAAAAAAGAAAAAAAAATAAGAAAAAAAGGGAAAAATGAAATAGCTCTGCTCCTGCATCTTCGCTCGTGAGAGCCGGCGGGGCCGGGGCTGTGGGCGCTCGCCCCGGGCGTCCCGCTCGCTCCCCGCGCCCCGGAGTTTGGTCGCCGTCTCCCTGCCCCTGGCTCCTCTCATTCACTGTCCGAAAGGGTTTCGTACTGGGAGCAGAGCAGGGGCTTGGGCTCCTCGTCCCAGGCGTGGTGCTGGCTGCCGGGGGTGCCCTGCGGCAACGGGGCCGAGGGGGCCGCCGTCACCACCCCGCTGGGGAGCCGCATGGTGAGCGGGTTGTAGGGGAACGGCGTCGAACCTGCGCGGGAGGAGGAAGCACAGAGTCAGCGCCAGGGCTGGCTGCTCCCCTGCAGCCTCCCCACAGCCCTGCCCCCTCGGGGGACCCTCCAGCCCTACCTGCGGACGACGGCCTGTCCTCCCAGACGCGGTTGGTGAGGGGGGTCCTGCGGTTGCAGTCCCCCTCCGAGTGCACCGAGGAGACGGAGGGCGGCCGCTCGCCCGAGGACAGACCCGGCGCCGGCGACTTGGCCTTGCGGCTGTTGGGTCTGGCAGCGATCTTTGGCTTCCCCCCTCCTCCTGCAAAGAGAAGCACCCGCTCGTCACCCGGCTCGCCGTCACAGCGTTCGGCGGGTCGGGGACGGGGTGCGGGCTCCCGGCGCTTCCCTTTTAGGAGCTTTGCAAAAACGGCTCGTGGCAAAGCTCACCCCGGCGGGGAATGGCGATAGGTGCAGCGGGTGGAGGAGGGTTCTGCTCCCTCCCGGGCTGCTCCGCTCTGTGGGATGATGCCACCAGCCGTCCCGTGGAGGGACCCGGGGCAGGAGCAGCCATGCGGCTTTCCCTGCAGGATCTGCTCCTGAGCCCCGCTCGTGGCTCAGCCCACATTCCCCATTCCCATGGTCTACAGGGGTCTTTCATCCCTCCTCACAGCAGAATCCCTGGGGATGTTTAGCCAGTTTTTAAAAGGTTTGAAGCCAGAAGGGCCTCTGTCGGGCAGGTGAGCCCAGATAAACGGGGGGGAGCTCCCCAAGGGGGAGGGATAGATGGGCTCTGCATCCCACCCTGCCTGCCCGGCAGCAGGCAGCCTGCACCAGCCATGGGGAGGCACGGCTGGAAGAAGCTGCTGGTTTCATGCAGGAGCCAGAAAAGCTTTTTTTTTTCCTGCAAAAAGCTTTAGAGTGCTTGGTGTTAGCTGACCCAGAGGGGTGTGAGCTGACCTGGAGGAAGGTGCACATCTGCACCCGAGCTACTCCTGAGCCAGGGGTTCTGTGCCTGGATTCCCGAGGGTGATCCCTGGCAGTGGTGTCATGCTCTGTGCAGGGCACTCGCATGAGGCACTCTGCCCTTGGCAGGCGTGCGGGGGACAAACGCTCCCCCCATGCATCCCTGGTCCCCCTCCTCCCTCCCTTTCTTAACTGGGGATCTGCACGGCCACCCTCTCATCTCTGCTCCAGTCTCCCCAAAGCTGAGCAGACCCTGCCATGGGGCCCAGTGGGCTCTGCAAGCCCCACCAGGGCCCATGGGGCAGCTCACCCCCAGCTCTCCCCTCTTATCTTCCCCCATAGATCACTTTTAGCTCCCTTACCATCTCCCTCTTGCTCCAGGCGCGCCCAGATCCCATCCCCCCATCCCAGGTTGGATTCTGCCCTGACACGCCCAGAGACTGGAGAAGGGAGGGAAATGCCACCCTGCCCTGTGTCCTCCACACCAGCCCTTCTCAGCACCTTCCCCTGTTTTGGGAGCAGCGATCCCACTGGGGGTTTACAGACAGTTGGGGCTGGCTATTTACGTTTATGCCTTTGATTTTTTTGGGTGGGGGGGTTTTGCACCCCCATAAACCTTTCCATTGTGTAAAAAAAAATATAGGAAAAGGAGATATCAAAAACCAACAAACAGGGAAAGGAGCAAGTCAGTGGTTTAGAGAAAGCATCAGCACCTTTGGAGACTATTAAATTAACATCAAACAGGATTAATCAGCGGATCCACAAAGCTCAAAGCTGGGGGAGGGAGGGGAGAAAAGAAAACCAAAATGAACAAAAACGGGGAGGGGAGGAATAAATCCCCCCGTAAATGGGGAGATAAAAAGGCTGAGAATTAATAACACAGAGAGAGTGAAGGTGGAGAGGGCTGCAGACCTGGCAAGGAGCGCACGTCCTCGTTTCGTCCATCAGCAGGAGTTATGGGCATAGCAGCGGGCAGGCTTGCACTGGCATTCAGAGAGTTAAAAGCATTGGCACTGAGAGGTGAGCGCTCTTCCCACTGCTCGTCATATTTACCCATTAGGGCTTTCCTAATTATTGCCTCCAACCCCATGTTGGTACTGGAATTCTCTTGGACCGACTGGCTCCTACAACTGATTAGCCCTGGGAGATACGGGAGAGGGAGGAGAGAGGGGACGGGAGATGGGGGGGAGCCAAATGAGAAGAAAGATGGGGGGGACGGGGAAAGGGGGAGAAAGGAGACAAGGGAGAAGGGAAGAAACAAACAGTCAGCACATTCTCGCAAAGCAACAAACTTTGTCATCTTGTTCTTTAAAGCGCTGCGATGCACCCGTCCTCCTCCTCCTCCTCCTCCTCCCGCTCCATCCCGCCCCAGGGCTCGGCGGGGGCTGGCGGTGGGACGGATGGGGCTCACTCTGGGGTCCGGGTTTTGGGAGGGTTCCCCGTGGCCAGGGGCTGGGGACAAGGGTTTGTCGCTGAGCCCCAGGGAGCATCTCCAGGGAGCAGGGGCTGCGCTCCCAACCCAGCCAGGGTCGGCATGGGGGTGGGAGGAGAGTCATTGGATGTGGGGTCATTGGGATCCATATGCACACGTGGCAACAGTCAGCGTGCCAGGAATTTGGAGGCCGGGGCGGTTTCCCATAAAGGATGTCAGGGAAGGAAGGAGGAGTACCCCACAAAAACACCCAATGAGAAAGAAGTGCCTGGATTTGGCTCTGGGGCGAGAGGATGCAAGCAGCCCCCAGAGCTGCCTGCGCGGGTCGGGCTACACGGGGAGAGGGGAGCGTCCTGTTGTCCCTCCTCGCGCTCTCTGCAAGCCCCCTGCCCACTGCCCCGACCCCCCTTTCCCCCCAGGCCGGGTTCCCACGGGGGCTGAGTGGGACAGGATGCAGAGGCGAAGTGTCCGCGTGGTTGTGAGTCTCAAGCCATGCAGTTATGGAGCAGCACCGCACAGGGACCAGAGGCTCAGCCACGCCACCGTCATTCCCGGGGTGGCAGTCACAGGGAACAAGCAAGGGCAAAATACAGACACAAAACTGCCAGGCCCCCCCCCCGCTGACCCCATCCTGGGGTGTTTGCTCTGGGATCGCTGCCCCTCTGCTTGGAAAGGGACAGGTTCCCGTAAACCTGGTTTGAACGTTTTGTCTTGCTGTAAAAACAGGCAGGGTCTTTCCTGGTCCCCTCTAGCCAAAACTGACCCTCAAATCTCAGGTCCCACCTGGCTGCACCTGCTCACCCCAGCAGCTGATGCCAGCTCACTCTTCCCAAACTCATTTCCACTGGCGAGCAGTCCTACACCACTGGCCCTCCTACCGCACCAAGCCCCTGCCCACAGCACCTCCTGCCCTGGGCTGTGGGAAAACTGCTGTTTTCCTACTTAAAACTGACAACCTGAGGGCATTCCTGCTGTAGGAGAGCATTAATCCTTAATTAATTAAGTACCAGTTAGTATTCCTCAGTGGGGATTTGCTCCACTCATTTGTGAGCCCACCCAGACATGTCGCAGGTGGCAACAGCATGACAGCCTCCCACTGTCATTCCCCCTGGGGCTGGTCGTGGGCCTGAGCACTCCCCCCGCTCCCAAGAAACACCTCCTCCTGCCCCAGCACCCCTCATCCTTCTTCCAGTCCTCAGCATCACCGCTTTGCCCAACACAGGGTGCTGCTCTTGCCCCAGTTTGCTTTTGCAGCTGGCTCCTGCATCCTGCAGTGACACAGACCCCACTGCCCACCCTCGTGTTCCCCTTTGCCACTGCCCTCCCCACCCACAGGTCCCATCAAGAGCAGGGTGCTCTCTCCAGGTGTGAGGTCCACCTTGCTAAGATGGTTTAACCCCCTGATGGCATCAGATGGCCAACCCTTGCTTGACCTTTAACCTCTCCTCAGACTCTGCCAGGCTTTCCAAGGAATTACACTGCCCTGTCTCCAACCCAGCAGCAGGGAGTTACGGTGTGTCCTGAGGCCTCTGCCTCCCAGAAACTGTTACACTTGGTCTTAAGGGAAAACAAAAATAGGAGATGCTTAAATCTACCGAGCCTCCTGCTCGCCATAGCTGTAAGCCCTGTGGGGAACGAGGTACAGGTATGTGGGGAGTTACCTGCTCCGGTAATCGCTGGCATGTTGAAAATCTCTGTCCCAGGCTGCCCCACATCTGGAGAAAAACAAAGAAGCTCTTCAGTACGGAGACGGCACATGCAGGTTAGTGGCAGGGAGGACCTGCCATGACAAGATTCCCATCTCTCTGTCATGGCACTCCCAACAGCAGCCCAGCTCCCCCAGGCACAGGGGTGGGACCAGGAATAACTCCCAGTGCCTTTGGGAGATCCACGGTGGGCACCTTCACCAGGTGGGAAAGCGCAAAAAAACAGAGGCCAGAAAGCCAGGGCAATGTCTTTGTGCTCAGTGCTGGCCTCCCTCCCTTCCTCCCTCCTGCCCTTGGGATTACAAGCTCCACGAAGCCAAACCCTCTCTCCCGCCTATGGGATTTTCAAAGGCTCAATGCCCCCTATGCACGGAGCAGGTCTGGGCAGCGGAGAGGGCGAGGAGGAGGAGAAGAAATGTTAAATCAATATTTTCCCTCTTAGCTGAGCTGTTTGACTTGGATATTGCTTTCCTTAGAATAACAGAAATTCTCATCAAATAAGAGGCATATCCAATTTCTATATATTTTTTCTTGATAAGGGAAAGTGTGGAAGGTCAGGGGGTTCAGCCACACGTCCCCAAAGGGGCATAACAATACGGTTGGCTCATGGTAACATCATCCAGGAGACGAGACCGCTCAGTCCCTCTTATCCGATGCAGCTGTTGTACGATGGATTCAAATTGAATTAGTATTGACTGTATAATGCTGGGCTAAATTGAATTATGATCCTATCTACTCTATTAGGGGTTAATGAATGAACGAGCTGAATTTCTAATCTGAGCCAGCCTGGTTAATTTTACAGAGCTGCACCAATATTGATGTAGGGCTTAAAGTAAGGTTGGGGGGAGATGCATCTCAAGGAGGAAGGATTCAGCTTGGCTGGCCAGTCATTAAAATATCAATTGCTCTTAAGTCTCCTCCATGCTCAGCTCATTATTTCCTTTCTGCTTAGGTTATCTGGTGTGGGTGGGATTGACAGCCTCAGAGCATAGAGACCGGGGTGGGAAGTCTCCCATTGCCTCCCCAGATGCACACAGTCACTGCTGGCACCAGTACAGAGCATTCTAGGAAACATTTGGACCTTGTACTTCATAGAATCACAGACTATTCTGAGTCGGAAGGGACCCACGAGGACCATCGAGTCTGACTTCAGCGCAGACAGAGCTGGCTGGGAGCTCCCAGCCCTTTAACACGGCAGCACCCATTCCCAAATCTCTGCTTCATGTGTCCTTGAGGCTTTTCCTCCCCTGGTGCCCTGCATTCGCTGCCCCACAGGTTCTTACTGTACTCCGTCTCGTTTTTGTTGGTTGTGCTGAGCTTCTTGATGATCTCCTGTTTCTTGGACTTCACCATGGCAGAGTTGCTCTCAGTCAGCTTGCTGAAGAAAGCTGGACGCTGAGTGTTGTTTCCCGGGGACTTGGACCCCATCCTGCAGAGCAGAAGACCATTGGAAACCTCTGAAACTCCACTGTACAAAGTCCCACCTAAAGAGCCTCTTCCCTCAGTGTAACTGCTCAGGATCAGGCTGGCAGCTCCTGGGATACTCAGCATCTCCAACCCGTCTCCCCTATCCCAATGATAAACGTACCCCACGGTATTGAAAAGCTGCTACAAATACAGCACTCTGGGATGGGACGCTGCTTCGGGCAGCAAGGAAAGCAGCCTGGGCCAGGCCTGGATGGGACATGCCCATCCCCAGCTGCCCCCAGCGCCTGCTGCCGGGCCCTACCTCTGGTCCATGGGCTCTCCCTCGCGGAACAGGACGGGGTACGGGGCGCTCTTGGCGTGTTCCGCTTCTCCCACGCCGTCTGGTGGAGACACCGGCTCGATACAGCTGTCCGGCCCCCCGGCCGCCGCCTTGCCCTGCTCCGGGGACCTGGGCAGCAACGGGGAGATGCCGTGGGTTCACCGTGACAGCCCCCGGCCCCGCGCCGCAGCTCGGGCTTGGGAGGGGAGAAGGACTCCTGGTGCTTTTCAGCAATGGGCTGGAGGGAGAGCGTGGTTTGGGCGGGCAGAGCTGGGCTGAGCCGAGCCCTGGGCCTGATCCCCTGACTCTGGGGACAGCTGAGCCGCCCCCAACACAGCAGCCCAGGAGGGACCTGCTGGTGGCAGGGACACAGGGATCCCTGCGGAGAGCTGCGACATTGACCTTTGGGGGACACTGCTTTTGATGCTCAGTATCTGTGAACACAGCGGAGGCAGAAGCTGCCACCTCCCATCCTCCTTGTTAGGGCCACACAGGGGCTGGGTGGCTGCAGGAGGGGGCCTGGAGCTGGGGCAGCTTAGAGAGGATCAATACTGGCCCCTGATGCCTGCCCATGGCCAGAGCCTGGAAGACAGCCAGGCTCGAGTCTGTGAGGAACTCCTCATGGCGACTTCTGGGAATTTACTTCTTTGTTCTTTCTGTGGTTTCTCTTTTTTCCCCCAGTTTTTTTCATCACTGGGTGGTCAGGGCTGGGCTCTTTTCCTGCATGTTATAAAGCCAGCTCCAGGAGCAGGCAGAGCTGGGAAGAATAATCCCATTTACTGACAAAGCACCACACATTCCTGGATACATCTGGGTGGGTGTCTGGGTGGGAAGACAGACCCATTTTTTAATTCCATACAGTAGTAATCAGACCTGCCTTGTAGCAGCACGGGGATTTGAAAGTGACTTTAAAACAAACACAGGTGGTGCCTGAAATGAACAGTTCTAGTTGTCAGGGCACATGTGTCTAGTAAACTTCTTATTCACTGAGAAAGATGTAGATAAAATTAACTTTGAACCAATGGAAAACATGTTGCTTCAGGTTTTATGGAATCACCTGTGGTCAGGGACTGAGAACACTGACAGGACAAGAGGCAACATGCACCAACAAAATACATGAAATTCCATCCCAACACAAGAAGACCCATTTTTCCCGTGAGAGTGCTGAAATGCTGGGACAGATTGGCCAAAAAGGTGTAATCTCCATCAGTGGAGATATCCTGAACTCAACTGGCCAAGACCCAGGACAACCTGCTCAAGAGGACAGTGCTGGGCTGGATGATCTTGAGAGATCCCTTCCCACCTAAACTATCCTGTGACACTGGCCAGATTGGGAAGGGAATTATGCACGGACTCTAAGGGGGCCTAGAGAGCATCTCTAGGACAACAGGGATGGCAAGAGGCACCACCCCAGGGGACAGATGCCCAGATCAGAAAGGAGTTGGGCCGTGTAAGCAGGGAATACGCCCAGCACCGAGCTGGGGAGAGCAACGCCCAACTCCAGCCTGCCCCGTGCACCCCCTCACCACAGTGCCAGGTAGCCGATGGCACCCACCCGACTTCCCCTGAGCCACCTGGGTCCGGCTGAGCTCAGACCGGCACGAGCCCACCCGTGCCAGCTGGGGTCGGCCTCTGGGCTCACCTCTTGCCCCCTTCGCCGTGCGGGGAGATGCGCGAGGCCGCCGCGTGCTCCTGCTGCTGCAGGTAGGCCTCGCTGGGGGTGCGGCGCAGGTCCAGCACCGGGCACGCCGCCCCGGGGAACGAGTACACCGGGGCCTGGATGTGCGAGTTGAGCTGCTGCGGGTGATGGCGCGTGTAGTCCTGCGTGATGACCTCCTGGAGAACAAACCCCAGTCAGAAACGGAGCTGGTTTCGACCTTTTTTACCCTGCTGGGCCCGGCTAAGAGGGTGAGCAGGAGGGAAACGGGCTGGTTTGAACCTGCAGATGGAACTTCTGCCTGCAACAGCTCTTGTGACGGGGACACAAAACCCGGGCTGAACACCCCCGATGCACCCAGCCCCCCAACTAGAGGAACTGAGGTCTCCAGCATCACTCCCAGCCCATCCCCACCAGACATGTCTCACTGAGCTCTTCCCTCCTCCCTGGAGCCCCAGCAGGAGGGTGAGGGGGGTGAATGAGGTTAGATAGTTACACTGATGTGCTGGGCCAGCGTGACCACCCGCTGGTTCATGCCCTTGATGCTCTGGCTGGACTGCAGGGGCTGGCACTGGGGGCCCTCGGGCTGCCGCAGGTGCTGCAGGTGGGCGGCTTCGGGAGCCGAGGCCTTCAGCGAGCCTGGGGGGCACCAAGAAGAGCAGGAGTGAGGTGACATCTGTGTCCCCCCTCCTTGAATGCCGTCCCAACACTGGAGCGTGGTCAGCTCGAGCTCTCCTGCGCCAGCTCCTGTTCTCACCTTGCTGCTTCTGCCTCAGGTCATGCTCCCCATGCCCCTTCTCCGTGTCCTGCAGCAGCTTGGCCCCTTTCTCATGGGACAGGCTGGGCGAGCTCACGGGACTCACTGCTTCCATCCGCTCGGGGCTGTAGCCTCCATGATAGCCTGAGGAAATGGAAGGGAGTTCAAACCAGGAGCTCACTTAGCTTTTCCCCAGCACTGCTGCACCATCGCTTGTGGGTAGAGTCACATGTTCAGCAAAGTGGGGGGAAAAAAGAGATGAAGGAAGACCTGGCAGGTCACACTGCAGGGCCAACCTCCAGTGTCCAGCTGTGGTGATGGCTGCTGTGAAGAGGTGAAGTCTCATTCCTGCAGAGCTGGACACTCAGCAGCTCTCAGTGACAGCATGAGAGCCAGGGACCAAGTGCAACTTCTGCAGGTTCACAACTTGTTCGCCCATTTTCTCCACCCACTGAAACCCCCACAATGCCCCGAGGGACAGCGATACCCAGAGAGAGTGGAGGTGGCTGCACAAGAGGTCTCCAAGTGCATTACAAAGCAAAGCCCAAAGCCCAAAGCCCAGCATGGCCAGGACCAGGGAGTTGAAAACTGGATGTGAGGCCCTGGAGAGCCCAGATGCCACTCCAGAGAGAGTGGACTCACAAACTGCAGGGGCAAAATTTGACCATTCTCTGCATTTTAATGCCTTTCATAGACTCATAGAAGCATTTAGGCTGGAAAGACCTCTGAGCTCATTGAGTCCAACCACGAACCTACCACTGACAAGTCCACCAAGTCCTCTCCATCCTTGGGTTATGAGAAGGGGAGTGGGGCAGAAACTCGCAGTGCTGATGGCCAAGGCAGATGCTGCAACTCGAAGATGGGGTCCCACCAAATCCCCACAGGCTGCTTGTTGCTTCTGCATGCTGGTGGGAGCCTGGATGAATGCTCTGGGTGAAGGTTGGTCCCATCAAGAATGGCCCAGACCTTGAAATCCATCCCCCTCCCTGCACTTTCCACTGGAATAACTAATCCCAGTGCTTTTGTGTCTTACACAAGATTCCTATTAGGTGGTTCTTGTGGTCTGCTCTGGAAACAGCTGCTGAGCACGGCTGGGCTGAGTGATCCCAGGACAGCCATGGTGCCCACCTTGGGCAGCATCCAGCACTGGGACCCTGAGTGAGGTCACCCCGAGCACAGGGACCCCATCCAAGCTGAGACCCACAAAGCCCTCTGAGACCCTGCAGCTCATGAGCAGGGAGGTGTTTTGTCTGATGGCCAGCAGCCTTGTCACGCTCACAATCCCAGTGTTCCGCTTTGCTTGTTTGATTTATTACCCACAACTGTTCCTTACAGACTGCCTGGGAATTTCTAAGGATGGGGAAATCGAAATTAGCAAATGGCTATTGTCTGTAAAAAGCAATACCAGGAACTGGACAACATTTGCAAAACAGGACTTGGCAAACGGGAAAAACTAAAAGAGGGTGGGAGAAGGGAAGAGCCTTAAAACACACAAAAATAAAAAAGTCTGGAATAACACAACGACCAGGAAGCAGAGGGACAAGCACGTTTGGGGGAGCTGATGGAGCCAACATCCAAAACGTGCAACTAAAAATAAAAAATAATGAAATAAAATGGGTGCCAGGCCGCAGCTCTCTCACCTCTGCCCTCCAATTTCTGACCCTCACTAGTGGAGTCATTACTCAGCGAGCCTCTTTCTTGCTGCCCCTTATTTCAAGACACTTGGCGCATTACAATCACACCTGTGAAGTTGGCCGCTGTCGTGGGGGTCTTACCGAGTGCTCGGAGCTCCTGCTCCTGCATGGAGAAGCGTTTACTTTGACTCTTTTCTCTGCTGTGCTGCTCGGAGCCTGAGGCTGCGTGCTGCTGGTCCAGAGGGTGGTGGTGCTGCTGGCTTTTCCCCTGTCCTCTGCCATAGTGATGAGAAGAAGCAGGTCCGGAGGCGGGCAAAGGTCTCGACTCCATGGCTTTGATGGGCGAAGGCGACTGTTCGAGGTTGGCCCCGCTGGGCAGCTTTGAGGTGTAGACGTTGTTGTCAGTCTGGGCTCGTTCTGTCTTGGCTTCCCGCACTCTTGAAGCCTCTTTCTGCAGGATGGCCGGGTCCAGCGGGGCCGCGTAGCCGTCGGCCGCGCCGAGGGAGGAGCGCAGGGTGGAGGCCGAGGGGAAGGCGGCAGAGCGGATCGGTGACGTGGTAGTGGTGGAGGAGGATCTGGAAGGAAACGAAGGCAAGGCCAAGATGAGAGAAGCACATGGAGAAAGGGAATGCTGCTGTTACAGCCTTGCCCTGGCTGAGCTCCTTCCAGGCCTCCTGAGCGCAGGGTTGGCCCATGCAGGGCCTGGGAGGAGGGCTTGGATGGAGCCTCCACCACAGTAACTGGCCACGGGGTATTGGGCCTGAATGCATTGACTGGAGAACATAAAACCCATGGACAGGTCCCACACACCTTGGTAACTCCACCACCAGGCAATCTTCAGCAAGAGGAGCAGTACCTGTACTTGGGCACAGGCACAATTCTATTTTATTTCCTGGTAGCAGGAAAAGCCACCAGGAAAAGCAAAATAATTGGGGCACCAAAATGTGCCTCTCCCCATCACAACTTCCCTTGAAATCCCGATCCTGTTCCCACTGAGAAGGAAGGGAAAACAACTCTCACTCCTTCCTCTCAGAGGTGCTTATTAATTAAGTTACGGTGCAGGCACCCAGGCAGGCACTGGAAACCGTGGTGGGGGGAACATACCGTAGGACGGAAGGGGTGGGGGTCTCCGAGGAGATGATCTTCATGCTCGTGTTGTGGAGCACGCTGGGGCGCTGCTGGATGGTCTCGTGGGTGCGGGGTGAGACGGGAGAGTGCTGGTGGCTGTGGGAGTGGGAGGACGAACGGCTGCTGGACTGCTCTGTACCTGGGGAGAGCACAAGGAAGGGCTTCTTTAGCTCTGCCCAACAGCCCTAACCCTACCTCCACACCCAGCACTGGCCCCAAGGTGTGGTGCTGGACTCCTCCCCAGCCTACCTGGTCTCCAGATGGGCGCGTGCTCCACCGTGGTGGAGGCTAGGATGGATTTTTCGCGCTCCCTCTCTCGTTCCCGCTCCCGTTCCCGTTCGGACACCGATGATCCTGACTGTTTGGTCATGTGCGTGGGCCCTCCTGAAACCCAGTGAGAAAAGCAGTGAGAGGGCTGCAGACACAACAATTCCCCCCGGGAATGCTGCCTGCTCTTCACATTGCTGTGTCTGCAGAGCAGATAAGGAATGGCTCCATCCAAGGTCACCTGGAGCAGGACAGAAGAGGGCAACCAGCGCGACAAAACCCAGACAAATCATGGAATAGCTGTCCTGGCGCCGTCTCCAGGGTATGACCTTCCACAGAGCTGTTTGCTTTGGGGGAGAAGGGGGAAAAGCAAGGAAGCCCCCAACAAGCAGGAAGAGAGGGAGTCAGTGGACTGGTCCCTGAGTGAGAATTAATTTGGGGTCTCCCCATCTGCCCTGGCACGCTCAGCCCACGGCCTTGGATTGGTTATGAGCATCCCGCTCAACCATTTTCCCATTGGAAAAGCAACCTGCAGCATTACCTGGGGACAGAGGGGAGCTGCTGTGCCGGCTGCCGAAGGTCTGGGGGGGTCCAGGGATGTAGGTGATGCGGTCCATGGTGGTGGCAGAGGTGCCAGGGGTAGGGGGCACGAGGACGGGCAGGTGCGGCACTTGGGACAGGTCGATGATGCCTGGAGAGAGAAGCGAGAGGACCGTCAGGACAACGCCGAGCCGCTGCAGCTTGGCCACGCTGGAGCTGGCAGTGCCAGCCTGACCCAGCCTCCTCCTCCTCCCACACTGCTCCCAAAACCCCGGACAGGGCCGTGCTGGGAGGACCTGCTGCATAGTTGAGGGCGAGGGAGGGCTCCCGGGGCGACAGCCCACGCAGCATGTCCGCCCGCTGCGCCATGGCCGTGGCTGCGGCGTTGTGGTGCATCTGCTGCGACGTGATGTAGTCGTTGATGATGGTCTGGCGGTTCTCCATGGCCGCCGTGTCCGGGTAGCCCCGGATGAGGTACGGGGGGTACAGGTGTGGGTACGTGGGGCTCGGAGCCAGATGCCTTGGCAGGTAGTAAGCAGCAGCTGGGAGAGAAAAGGATGCAGATGTGAAGCCCCGGAGGCCTCAGGCTTTTGGAGCGTAACAAGGAAAATAACAGACCGTGCCCCCAGCCGAGGTACCTGCTTCCAGTTGGATTCCCCTCGGGATGGCGGCGGGGTCGAAAGGCAGTGGGATGTGTCCTCGGTACAGATCCACCCCGCTGACGCCGCGGAGCAGGTGCTCGTACGGGGAGATGGGGTGGTGGTGGTCGGGCACGGGGGCGTGCGGAGACTTGGAGTTGGTGAGCTCTCTCGATGTGGGGGTGATCTTTCTGTCCTGGGACACCGGCTTCCCAGCAGTGATGCTCCCTGCAGAGAGCAGAGGGAAATGAGTCAGAGACTGAGCACTGCAGCCAAGCCACGTCCCCAAGGGATGTGTGAGGCCAAGCGTGTCCCACGGGGACGATCGTAGCTACCCTGAACTCGAGGGACCTTTCCCTCCTCCCTGCACTGCCATGCCCTGTTACACCACCAAGGTCGAGATGGGCCAAGTCCCAACTGCCCCTTGGGAGAGAGGCCTTTCCCAAATCACCCCTCCACCCCAGCACATCCATGCTGGGCAATCTGTGCATTCACGCTGGCCTGCACAAGCAGCCAGTGGTGCAGCCTCGCTGCCACACTCTTCAGCACAAGGAGGTCACCGCCCGTGTTAGTGAGAAGTGTGATCATCTCCCCCCCAGTGTCCCAAGCACTGTTTTCCTGCCTGCCTACGGAAAAAAGAGTGCTGTGGGCCACTGCTGGGACAGGGAAGACACTTTTGAAACACCAACAGCTTCACCAGCCATGGCCCAAGTCTCCTCTTTGGTTACCCTGGTGCAGGTGAGATGCCCTCACTTCAATAATGTGAGCACCCCCAGGAAGGGCGCTGAGCCCCAGCTGTCCCCAGTGCCGTGAGTCAGCCGTGGGCGTGGGGCGCTGGGAGGAACGGGTTCAACAGGCACCTGCTGGGAACCGCTCGGGCAGGTGGGGTCAGCAGCCGCCTCCCTGCACCTCACCTGCTCGGCTGTTAGAAATCTTACCACCAAATAAAAGGTTTGCCAAGTACCTTCGTGCTGCCGTGGTGTGGACTCCCGCGTGGAGACCGGAGACCCTCTGTGCAAGTGGCTGCTGAAGGCCGTGCTGTGCCCTGCCTGGTGGTCCTCATAGCTGAGGGCACTTTGGTGGGGCTTGCCCGGCTCGGGTACAATCACAGGAGCCCCTCTGGCAATGGAGCCACCCGAGTTTGTCACAGGGCTTGGCCTGTTTTTCAGGCTCTCTTCGTAAGCTCTTTCCAGATTCCTCGGGTCTTGGATGACATCCAGAGAATGCACAGAGTGAAAAGTCCTGCCGGGACTGCCGATGATGGACCGCACATCGTGCTTTTTGGTACTCGAGGAGGAAGAGCCGCTGTCGTACTTCAGCGGGGTACCCTGGGGACAGGAGGCAGAGAGGACATCAAAGGGGTGCAGAACAGAAGGAGCCCAGTGACTGCATCCCACCGAGTTTCAACAGGATGCCTCATTCAGTGGGTCAATACACAAAGTTTCCTCGGTCAAACGGCCAACAGCCACTGGCAAAGCAGAGATAACCACTCGGCACAGGGCAGGGTGGGGGGCCCATCCTGCATGTCTTGCTGTGCTCCAACAAGATGCTGATGAGTCACTGCTGAAGGCTGGCTGTGCCCATCACGCCTCTCTCCTACACACACTGTGAAATGGGATAGGACTACAAGGTGCCATGGGAACCCTGCAAATATTTGGAGACCAACAGGAGAGAGCATGCCATGTTTCATCCTAACTACTGGCCCTGCTGGCTTGCCACTTGCCCATGAAGGGAGGAGACCAAGTTTACGTGCACCCAGAGTCACAATGCTGAGGGCAACAAGTTGACTCTGTCCTTGAAAAAGAGGGAAATGCATCCTCTTTTGTTTACACATCTGGATGGATCACTGCTTTCTTAACGTGCCAGGGATTCTCTGGGTTTTGTATTTATCTGCTGGAAAGGATTATAGGATGGTTTGGATTGGAAGGGATCCCCCTTCAAAGGATGGGGCAGGACAACCTGTACCCAAGCAGAGAGTTGATTCTTACCAGTGATGCAACCCAAAGCTGTCTCTGCTCTTCTTTTACCTTGGGAATGGCTCCCAGGATCTCTGTGCAAGGAGAGCAGTCTGAGCAGGACTGACCTCGTCCGCCGTTCACTCCATGCTCACCTGCGTGATGGAACCTTCCTTCAGAGGTCTCGTCAGAGAGATGTCCGGTGTCCGCCTCAGCTCCTCCCGGGGAATCTCATGGATTGATCTTCCTGCTTCTTTCACCGTGGCTACCAGGTCTTCATGGGCTGATTTTATTTTCAGAGGAGTAAGGCCCTCATGAGATCTGACCTTGTAGGCATCAGATAAGTCCCTTGGTGGAGTGTTTTCCCTCTTGAGCTGTTTGGCTTCTCTTCTGAGGTAGTCCTCATGGGCCTCCACATAGGACCGAGGTATTCCTGCAACCCCCAAGCAGATGATGGATGTGGAGGGTGATTCCCCAGGCAGGCACTGGACTCCCAGTCCCCGTGCAGATGCTCACTTCAAGGGGGTCTCTAGTTAACACCTGTAACTCAGGGACTGGTACCCAGCTGAGCCCACAGAGCAGCTATACTCCTAATGCAGCTGGTCCACCTCACATCTACCAGCACCTTCTGGACCCATTTCACACTAATTTCAACCTGCTTCATGAGAATCACTGACAATTTCGTCCCTGACTTTGGCAGAATTTAGGTTGGTAGAATCTGAGCAAGGCTGAACATCTCTCTGAGCACAAAGCAGGGGCTGCAAAGACCTGCAGCTGGACCTTGACGTGTCCATCCTTGCTTCCTCCTGTCCTACCCCGACAAGGAGAACGAGGGGCCATGCATGTGAGATGCTTCCCCTGCCCGTGCCCATCTCGTGCTTGCAGGCTTTACCTTGTGTGATCGAGCCCCGCATGTGATGCTGCTCCTTTAGGTTATGGGGACTGTGTCGGTCTGGAGGGATCGCTCGACCCATGAGACCTAGAACAGATCCAAGAGGCAAAGTGGGGCTGTGACACAGGAGTTCATTTACAATGAATACATGACAGTGTTACCAAGGATGCCTGGGACAAAAACACCAACGACTTCTAAATTATTTCTTTTTCCTTTTTTTTAAAAAATATGCTTCTTTTTTTGTATTCCTGAAGCTGGTCTGTTAGGATGGACACTCAAGGCAAACAGGCCACTCTACATCCCTTGTTTTCCCATGCTGGTGAGATGCTGTCCTGCGGGGATACCAGCTAACTGGGATACCAGCTAACTGGGATACCAGAACACTGGCACAGGAAGATGCAGCATGTAGACTGGAGACGAGACGAGGTCTCCACAGGTCACTAACATAACACAGGTGAAAGGTTTCATCCAGACTCACCTTCAATGCTGGTAGATAAGGTATCACGGGCTGATAAGCCCCGGCTGATCCTCCCCTCCATCATATCATAGGTCCTCTTAGTTCCTGTGGTCTCATGCGAAGCTCCCGAGCTCCTGCTGTCTTCTTTGGGACACTGAGAAGCAGCAACTCCACCTGAGGGAGGGAACACCAAGAGGCACCACCATGAGCATGGAAAGTCAGCACGGGCCAAGAGAGGGTGTTTACTGCTGTTTGTGTGCGTTGCTGAGGGGTCAGAGCCCATCCCAGCATCAGCCACCACTACGCAGTGCCAGAAACATCGCACGGGATTGGCTTCCAGGAAATTCAGCTGGTGTTTTCTCCCCTCCCTGCCTGCCTCAGACTCCAGATCTGTGCCTCCTGCTTGGGTAGGAGCATCCACCCTGTCATGTCCCATTCCCTCCCATCCTGGTGGGGCCATCCCATAGGCAGCAGAACAGCCTGGAGCCAGTGGGAGCAGCCGTGGTTCCAATGAACTTGGCTCTTTGGGTCTGGGGAGTTTTGTTTTTTTTCCCCTGTTTGTTTTGATTTTTGCTAGACACCTACTGTTTGGGATCTTGGCCAGCCTTAACATTTGCCGAGACACTCCCTGGGTGAGAAAATCAGGGAAAAACGGAGGAGAAGCAAAGCTGAGAATGATTCCTTTGAAACAGCACTGAGCACACACAGGAACTGGGAGAGATGGTGCAAAGTCCCATGCAGGACTGATGGAGCGAGCGCTAGAGTGAGGAGAGACCACCGACTGCCCCTGATCCGAACCTGGAGCAGGTTCCCTGCAAACAAGCAGCAGACATCTGTCCTGAGCTACAGCCCCACCACCAGCACAGCCCTGCCCGTGCCAGGCAGCATCACGCCCACCCTGGGCACCCATCATGTGCAGCGAGCTGTGAATTCAGCAGCTTCTGATCCAGCTGAATCCCTTGGGTTTATGCCACAAGCTCCAAGCAAGATGTCAGCTAGGAGAGACAAACACCCCTGCCCATCATCCCCGGCCAGGCTGCCCTTGCCAAGGATTGCCAGTGCCCTGATCCTCCTCTTTGTGGGCAGAGAAGGTGGTTGTACAATTAGAGAAAGCAGGGAAGTTAAAAACATTCATTCTATTGCGGACAATCAGGAACAAAACTCCTCCTCGGCAAAACCAGTAATTAATAAAATGGGATTATTACAACTTCACACCCACTGTTGGTTTCCGCAATCAGCACCCACTCAATCCACAAAGTGTTTGGGGCTGTGTGTGGGGAAACAAGAGGGGGTCCGTGCCTGAGCCTTTGCTTCAGCTCCGTTTGACAGGAGAAATCCGGGGGTGACATTCAGAATCAGCCAAGCACCGTGCGGGCGATGTGCCTGCACCCTGTCATCAAGGCACATCTGTTGCCACCCAGCCCTTCTGCAGGAGGGGACGTGCTCCCAGGCACCCTTTGTACCACCGGGAAGCAGGGGGAGGGCGCGAGGGAGAAGAGAGACTAAACAGAAAGGAAACCATTCCAAACCCACGTCCCTCGCCTTGCAGAAGCCATCAGCAATCATATGCAGGATGAGAATAACCAATCTAGCACAATTCAGCTCACACATGCTACAGGATCTCGTCTCATTACAGCTCTTTTATTTTAAGCACCCTCATGACACTAAAGAATTTGCAATTTTTTTTCTGCTTGCCAAAATTCATAATCACCAACAGTTTCAGTTTTCTTATTTAATTTTTTTTTTTTAACTCTTCTGTTCCTGGGCTGCTCAGCCTCGCCGGGCTGTACAGGGGGAAGGAGAGAGGCAGGGCTGGCAAGGCTGCAGCAGCTCATGGGATCTCTTGGGATGTGATAAATGCTATCAAGCATGTAAAAGGCTGCTGGGGAGAGGAAGGAATTAATTCCTCATCTGTGTCCGTGGGGGGTAGCATGAGAGGTGACGGACACAGGCTGCAGCCAAGGAGACTCGGGCTGACACAAGCAACAGGGAAGAGTTTGGTCTGCAGCTCTCCCTCATTGCCTGGAGCAGGATCCCAGCACTGGGCATGGGCAACACTCACTGCCAGGAGCCCTCCCCATCTCTCCCTGATGGTGCCATTTCTGAGATCAACCTCGTTCGACCCCCAGCCCGGGCAGAGGTGATTAAAATAGCTTCTTGCACAAACAAGTCCTGAAACACTTCCTGCGTCCTCCCTGGTCCAAGCCTTGCCAGCTGTCCCAAAGGGCATCCAGACACGAGTCTTCCACAGTGACATTTCTTATCTGGGCTAGAGTTGACAGTGGACCCAGGGGGACATGCTATGAGCCAGTTTCCATGTGGCAGGCGAGAGACACAGCACAGAGCCCTGTCCTGAAAGGTCCCTGCGGTCCCAGGACACACACAAAGGTGACATCAGCTGGAGCTTGAGAGTCGTCCCCATGGCCTGACCTGAACCCTCTGCCTCCAGCCCTGGATAAAACAACCCAGCCTGTGATGAAACGAGCGGCCTGCACTTGTGGGCAAGAGACGCAAGAGAATCTGACATCTGTGGGACACACTCTGCCTGCAGAGGGCCAGGGGTACTGTGCCCCATGGCGGGAGGCAGAGGGCTCAGGCAGCACAGCAGCTTGCCAGAGACACATACTGAGGTAGCTGAGGTTGGGATCTGCTCCTCAGTCATTCCCAAACTCAACTGAGAAGGGAGGTGACACATGAAGACGGCCATCCCTGTGCACACCAAAGCACATGCCAGTGCTTTACCCCAAGAGGATGCAGAGCTGCAGCATCTCTAAGTTGGCTCTTCCTGACCCCAAGTGCAGGCCAGGAGCAGTCCCGCTCCACAACAGAGATGCCCGACCCAGCACATGGTGAAAGGCAAGAATGGAGCTGTTTCCAGCCTCACTGGAGAGGAACATCTGCTTGTCTCCAACGGGAGGCAGCGGGACACGCAGAGCAGCTTTGATGGGCAGTGCTGTGATGGGTTGAGCAGGCGCAGAGCAGGCAGGAGCAGCTGGTGACCACCTGCTGGCACCACTAACGCAGCGAGGCACCGCCGGCGCTCGCCGAGGAAAGGCCTTCCTGTGCTGGGGGGGTGCGGCAGCAGCCAACACATCCCCAGACAGGCTCCTTGTGGGATGCAGGAATGGCTTCACCACCTCCAACAGCTCTAGCAAAGCTCACCAGATACGGAGGCTGGGCCCAGGAGGATTCCTGCAGGGCAGCCCCATGCTGGAAAAGCCTCACGGTGCCCAAGTCAACGCAGGTGAGAATCTGACATCCAAATAAACCTTTATGCCAAACTACATGACTCGCCTCCATCTTGCAGCTTTTTGAGTCCACCTTGACCCAAGAGTTTGGGGGTGCTCTTGTAATGTTTTCAGTCCCCCTCCAGCACAGGGTGCTAGGGATGAAGGCAATACCTTCCTATCTGGTCCTCTTCTCTTCCCTGTTTCCCAAAGCCAGCCAAAATCATTGCAACCCTGCCTGCCATCTCTAAGACAAGACAACCACGTGGGATAGACGGACACAGGGCACCAGGGTGGGAAGGGTGAGAAATGCTGGAAGCAAAGACTTGAGGCTGGCCCGTTGTACTTTGTCAGCCTTTCCTCAAATAGCTCCCAGGTCCCAGCCACAGTGGCACAAACCCCTGGCATCTGCCCTAAAAAGGCAGAGAGGATGAGGACTTACCCTCGTAGGACAGCACGTGGCCTTTCTTCCCTTCGTAGATGACATGTCCTTTGGGCACGGCATCCTCCCTCGCCTTCTCTGCTCTGCTGGGGCTGTCTTCTCCGATTATCCTGGTAATGGTTCCTTTGTACAGCACTTCTGCCGGGGTGCCCTTGGAAAGCCACCAAGATCCATATTTAACAGTGTCACAACCAATTAAGCAAGCGCCGCGCGGGGACAGGCTGTTCCTCGCGGGAAGCTGAGCACAGGGAGCGCACCCGGCCTCCGCTTCCTGGCGCAGCCAACAGCGAGGGACCTGCAGCTTAATTATTGATGAGGATGATAACGAGGAGCGGTAAAAAGGTACGTGATCTGAGTGAGGCTGCTGGGAAGAGGCAGGGGATGAGGACAGCACAGACCTCCAAAACAGCAACTCTCACCCTGCATGATTTGGAGTAAGCTACCTGGCCTGCTCCCTCTCCCCAGATTTGGGGCGACAGGGCTGGTGCTCCCCTGGGGACACCTTAGTGACAGCAGGCACTGCTCCAGCGTTAGCTTCTTCCCTGCTGCCTATTTCCCCAGCTTGGCACAGGAGCCACAGAGATGTCCTGCCCACCCAGGCACATCTGCTGGCAGCAGCGTGACCTTCAGCGAGCTGCCTGCGTGCGGGAGCTGGCGGCTGGCAGCACGCCCGGGCGAGACGGCAGGCGACAGCGAAACCGGTCCCGGAGCAGGTCGGGGAGCAGAGCCTGCCTTAGCTCTCCAAACAGGAACAGCATCGGGCTCCCCACACCAACTGTGTGAACTGAAACCTCTCCTTTGCCACAGGCACACGCAGACACAGCTCACGGCACCTGCCCCCTCCCGAATCCCCTTCAAAACACACAGAGCTGGACGGCCCTGAAGAGTTGCTGGTGATTAACACCCTTCTGCCACTGTGACCTGTCGGTGCCAACTGGGAACAGCCACCATGGGGTGACAGTCCCCCCTTCCCATCTCTGGGAAGGCACAGTGATGCTGTCAGAGACACTCCTGACTGACACCTGCCTGCTGAGCTCATTTAACCCCAGCAAGCCCCGGGACTGATGCCTGGGAGAAGCCTCGGGGACGTGATGCCCCCGCCAGCTTTGCTGGTGCTTCCAGGTTGTGCCATTCAGGCTATTTCCCCATCCCTGCCAGCATGTGGGTTCAGTGCTCTGGTCCTTCACCCTTGTGGTGGACCTGGGCACCCAGTAACGCCTCTCCCAGCCCCAGGTAAGTCACCTCCCTTCCACGGACGTGCTCCTAGGGGATGTGAAAGCAAGTGATGACAGATGGCTTCAGAGCAGAGAGCACATATTCAAGATCTGCTTCCTGTGAACTGAATGACTAATCTGAGATCAAGTATTAGCTCTGGTAGCAGGAGCTGCTGCCAGAACAGGGGGCTCCTTCTCCCCAGCGGGAGCAGAGGGATGCAGGCTGCTGGGCCAGCAAGAGAGCCAGGCAATGCCCTGGGTCTGGGCTTGGTACCTTAATCCCAAGACAAACAAAGGAATCTGGATGGATTCATTAGCTGGCTGGATTCATTAGCTGGATGCAAAACAGTGTCTCAACAAACTCGCTGATCTCCTGAACTGGCACATGGAGCTTGAGGTCCTTCACACCCACCCACTGCTGCCCACAGCTGCTGCAGGAGCATCTGAGAGGATGGAGCAAGTGTTTGCTCTGATGGGTTATTTACAGCCCCTGAGCACCCACTCCTGGCAGTTGTTGGACACAGGGCACCAGGCAAGCTAAGCTTTGCTCTGGGCCAGGATTCAGGATCAGGTCCCCCGGGCCAAAGCCAACACGGTCATCCTCCTTGAAGAAGGCAGGCAAAAACTGGAGCCTGAGTGTCTTTAAATATCTGAATGGTGGCCAGATAAAATCCCCACGGGAAACAGATATTTTTTTTTTAATGCTCTCCGCTCTGTTACCAGATGAGCAATAACTCACACTGCAAGAAACTATCGCCCGCTTGCCAGCTGCTCTTCTGAAGATGGATGGTGGAGATTAAGGCCAAAGTATCTTCCTGCTGAAGAGCCTTCGGGCAGGACCCCCAGCACAGCACGCTCAGCCCTGGCAGGAGCTCTCGCTACCTCACCTGCCCCTTACAGCCTCCTCCCTCCTCCACCTGGCCTGGGCACTCCACCCATCTCCTTTGCTCTGTTCCACTTCCTTGCCCTGGCAAGACGATTTTCCCAGAGCCATTAACAGCTGCTTTTGCCTCTGTTCTTGACAGCCACGAAAGGCAAAGCCAGGTTTAAAGGTGTTGTAAGGCTGCGCTGCTGTTTGCTGGGCTCTGCTCTTCTGCAGTCTCCATTCATGGGACGTGGCTTGTGCCATCCCGAATGGGGGCTGTCTGCAGAACTCTCCGAGGGGCTCCCTGGCGTGGGAGCACCACAGAGCTGCTGCACAGCCCTGTGCTGCACACCCACAACCCCCCCAGTGCCCGTGTCCAGCTGCCAGCACCCAGGAAGCAACACCCACGGGAGACAAGGGACCTACGTGTGTGATGGACCCTCGGTAGGTGATGGGCGACTCCGGAGGGGGTCTGGATGTGGGTGTTCCTTTGGTGATGCTTCCTCCCGAGGCAGAGCTGAGGGAAGTACCTGTAGGACACAAAGCCTGTGAGCTGGGGGCTGGATTTGCTGCTCAGCACAAAACCTGTGGGGCTGAGACTACCAAGTGCAGGATTTGGCCCGGTCTCTAGCAAGGGACTTCAAGAGCTGTCAGTGTTCCATCCCAAGCCTTGCAGGACCCTTTGCACCAAGCCTCTCGAGAAACCCATCCCTGTGAGTGTGGTATGGGGACGAGGTAAAAGATAGGTATTTTGAGGCTATCAGCTCCCTGCTGTCTTTGTGGAGGTGCTGGGCAGATTTATGAGCCCGGGAGAAAGCACAGCCTGGCTCAGCCTCTCCTGATGTGATCACAGCAGATCTGTGGCGAGATGCAGCTCAGGGTGGCTTGAGTTCATTCACACAGATCTGTCCTGGGTTGGAGCCAGCCCAGCACACTCAGGCTCCTGACTGCCTTACTGGGGGGGCTCACAAACCAGAATTTGCACTAAAAAGCAACACCTTTGCATTTATTTTCTTCTGCCTGGCTCATGGGGAAAGAAACCAGTGAGGGCTTTATTTAACCAAAATGGGGTCCCTGTCCAGCTGCAGCAGCAGCAGTGAAAAGCATGAAAATACCAATTAATGTAATTTAAAAAGATCTTGTTTGGTCTTAAGTAACAGATTTTCAGGTGCCCCTTGAACACAAAACCTCCACCGGAATCAATATCGGAGGCCCTGATTTGGTGAGGAAGATGAAAGAGGCGAAGAGACCCCTTTGGTTGGGCACAATTCCAGAAATCAAATCTGAGACCGCTGGGCAGCTGCAGCCAGTGTGGCATTCACCAGGCCTGGCAGTGCCAGCATCCCTCCCCTCCCACAGGCGGGGCACGCGCCTCCCGCTGCGGGTGCTCACCCCGCACGATGGAGCCCTCCTGGGACGGCTGCAGAACCAGACTTTCCGGCTGGCTGGCCTGGCTTCTAGGAGAAAGTTGTTCCTGCTTTACTCCAGGAAAAGGCACTGGAAAACATTAACCATGTATCAGCATAGGTGCAGGACGTGGGGCCACAGCCCTCGGCTGCTCCAGCTCCGAGGTGGCACCTTCTTGGCACCTTTGCCATTCCCAGCTCTTTGGGATGGGCTTCCACAGGGTGGTGAATGCACAAATGCCTTTGAGCAAAGCCAGATCCCTTGCCCTGGCACTGCCCACAGCAGGACCAGAGCTGACACTGAAAACCCTGTGCTGGTTTGTAACAGGACTGACACACAGTGGGAAACAGAGCTCATATCCCTCCTCCCCAGGCTTGATCCCTCACCCATTCCCTCCTGCTGTTAAGAAAAGCTTCCAAATCTGCAGACTAAACACTTTCTTTGTTCACTTCAGGCCATTTACTCTTTATCCTACCAGCCTGGGGAGCAACAATATATTTCCTTCCTTCAATCACATTATTAGCTGGAGGGTATTTATGGGCTGGGAAGCGTCCCTGACTGAGTTGTTGCTTTCCTATACTGCACAAATTTAGCTCCCTGTGTCTCTGCTCTCCTGATGGACTAATCCTTTCATCCTCTTAGCAGTTCTCTCTGTGCTCCCTTGCCGTGCCCTGTGCTCCTCCTTTCCCCTATGCTGCTGGCAAGCTCGCTCCCTGCTGCTCTCAGAGCACATGAGAAACAACTCGTCTCCCAGCCCCTTACCCAGTTTCTTGGGATCCATGGCTAGTGGCAGGCCCATGGTGATGGAACCGACGGGGACCTTGGCGTGCTCGGGGCTGTAGGGCGTGTGGAGCTGGATGGGCATTCCCTGTGGGGCAAGAGGAGAGGTCAGGAACAACTGCTGGTCCCTGCGAGGCACCTCCACCGCTCACACCTATCAACATCCTACCTGGGAAATGGAGCCGACGGATCTCTCCAGCACGGAGGGGTGCTTGGTGGAGGAGATGAGGGGAGGAGGGTTGGAGATGCTGGCTAGTCTCTGCAGCCCTGAGCGAGAGTTCTCATGCAGGGTCAGTGGGATGGGGTGTCCTGTGAGGAAAACACAAACCTTTGTGAGACCGAGGGCAGGGAGAGCGGCTGCAGCCATCGGAGAGCAAAGGGGCGCGGGAGGGAGCAGGGGTTGGATGCAGTGACCCGGCCAGCTGTGAGCCTGCATGAGGCTCCAAGTCACACGATCATTTTGGAAAGGACTGGAACAGTTTAAATTACTGCCTTGTCCCCTCTGCAGCCAGAGGATGAGCGGCGCCCGAGCTGTCTGCCCTCCAGCCGGAGAGGACAGCGCAGCGAGGGATAAAACCTGTCTGACTTTGCACCCACGCTGCTCTGTGACAAACCACATCCCTAAATCTGCCCCAGCCAGAGTTGGGGAGACACCTGACCATCCTGGGACCTTTAAATAGCCCAACCTGTGATAGTGGCTGCAAGCACAGCCTCTGTGCTCAGCCCCAGGTCAGGCACAGGAGGGCACGTGCCACGCAGCCAGTGGGTTTTACTTGCCTGGTGGGTTATACTGGAACAAGTGGGGCTCCGCCTGGGGAGACGTTTTGATCACATCCCGGGGGTAGGACAGAACAGGGGGCCAGCACGAGGCAGCCATCGACTCTGCGCTCAGCTTCTGAGCCTCTGCAATGGCTGAGAAATGCACGGACTTTTCTGCAAGGGACACAGAAAGAAACCGCGTGGTCAGTGGCCAACATGGGTGAGGGGTGCCTGGGAGCATGGGCAGGGAAGCCAGAGCCAGCTCCAAGCACAGGAGATGGCCACGAGGTGAGAGCTGAACTCCTCAACCAAGCAGAAAGGAAAAAGCTCTGTGTCACTGCCTGGATTTGACAGCACTTATTTTACTCAGATGTCTGAAGTGCGGTGGGAAGTCTGTGTTGGTGACTCTGCTGGCACTCACTGACAGCAGGAAGCTCCGTGGACCTGGTGCCACCCCACCTCACCCAGGAGAGATGGCATTTGGCCTGCAGCCGGGTGCAGAGCCCAGCTCCTCGCCAGGGCTTGGCCATTAGTGAATTGCTCCTGGGCAGCTCCTGCCTGTGCCCACAGCTCCACATCATCCCAGCATGGCAGGGCTGGAGGATTAATGATGCTGCTGCCAAACCCTTCCCTGAGGTTAAAGCCAAGAAGCAGCAATGTCGGCATCCCTCTGGTGCATGAGGGACATCCAGAGGGCACCAGCTCGCTGGTGACTACACTGTCTGTGGTGTGCAGCCAGGCACAGGGTGCCTGCAGAGCCCCAGGCCACTGCCAGGACCACTGCAATGCCAGCACACCAGGGACAGGCTCTTCCCCACATCACATGGAGATGTGAAAGCTCAGCCGCTCTTAAAGGCCGGCTCCCAGCTATGAACCCTCTGTAAGCTGTGGGAAGGGGCCAGAAACGATGGCATCAGTTTCTCGGACAGCAAGGGAAAAGCACACTGATGTTCTCTGAACACCTGGGACAAGCACGCTGCACGAGACTGTCAAAGGCAAACAAAGATGGAGACGGGCTCTGTGGAACACCCACATGAGGGAAATGAGGGAGGCTCGCTGGTCCTCTGTGAGGCACAGGGGCTGGGTGCAGGAAGTTTCCTGAAATTACCTGTTTCAGGGCATCCTGGATACCAGGCTGGGTTCATCCTGGCTATGAAAAGGCTGATGGGAGGCCAAGAAGAGCTTAATGATGGAGGAGCTGTGCTGGGGACACCTGAACCCTGCCATGTGCTGAAAGATGCTGAGGAAAAGAGAGGCTTCATCTGCACCAGTTCTATGCCAAGTGCATCCTCATGCTTGGCTAAGCAGACGGATGAGACAGCCTTTTTTGGATGGATTAGAGGCAGGTTTGGTAGGATTTGCTTGTAATCAATAAACATTTCATTTTGCACTGCCCTTCCTCCCCAGATCCTCCTGCGTAACGTTTGCAGTGACCAGAAATTAGAAACCGGGCAGTAAACAATAGCAATCACAAATGAACCCAGCCTTTAACAATCAATTTTTGATAAAAATAGATGCCTGAATCCTGCTAAGCCTAATAATAGGGCAAGTAGATTATCAGAGGCCCAATTTAATGAGCCTTTACTACATTATCGTTATTAATGCTCAGTGTACTCAGAAGCTGGGAGATTATTCTTGTCCGCTTCAGTGAGAGAAGAAATCCATTCTGAGCACACAGAGGTGTGCAGGCACTCACACCTCTGCAGCCTGGCGGGGCCAGACCTTGGCTGTGGCCTCTTCCCTCCCCACGTGGGATCCCAGAGAGGATCCCCTTCATCCTGACAACAGAGGGGAATCCAGGCACGTCCTCCATGCTGACGGAGAGTCCCTGGCACAGCCACACTCCCCGATCATCTCCCCTTCAGCTCGGCCCCGTTCAGCTCTGCTCGTGTCGGGGCAAACAGCGCTGGGAAGTCCCAGCTGAAGACGCTCCCTGACGCCAAGGCACTGTCAGCCAAGGCTATGTGCACCCTGGATGGCTCTTGGAGAGCCTTGTCCTCCTCCCCTCCCCGTGGGAGCTGTCCCCTCCCCTGCGAGCCTCTCCAGCCTGTGAAATGTGGCCAGTTCCTAATTGCCCCCGCATTAGAGGGTGGCTATAACTCAGCCAGCTTTTGATAAAATAGCACTTACGCGGGGAAGAGAGAGTTCCTATTACCGTTTATCAAGTCCCTGGAATGGGAGCGAAGGAGTCAGAGTTTATATGATCCGTCATCCAAATTAATGCTCTTGGCTCCCCATCGCCTACAAAGGCCAAATGAAACACAACTAAATCAACACAAAACACATTGCTGGCGCTCCAGCCGCCCAGCGATAACCGAAGATATGCCCGACGGCAACCCGGCACCGGGGAAAGGATCCGTCTGCCTGTCGGTGAGATCCAGGCAGGGCTGCCTGCCTCTGCCCAGCCCCGTGATTAGCAGCTCCTCTTGGAAGGCAGGGAAGGCAGGGCAGTGCTCAGGAAGGTATGGCTGGCTGGCCGCCCTCCAAGCCGATACAGCCCCAGCCAGCGGCTGCGAGGCAGCCAACGCCTCTGTTGGTGTTGGATGTGTGTTGCGCCAGGATGTGTGCAAGACTTGGCTTTGAAGCCGATCCAGAGCGGTGTGAAGGATGCTGATCTCCGGAGCGGTTGCAGGAGTTCAAGCTCTCTTATCGAGCAGGGGAGGGAACAGGAGTACCTGCTCTGCTGGAGTCAGCCCCTTGCTGAGAGGTGGCACAGGGCTGCTCTCCAGAGGCCTCTGCAGGCTGCGCTGGACTCTCCCTTTTAACTCCAAGCCATGTGGCAGCACGATGTCTGCAGTCTGGATGCCTGCCACTTCACTGGGATGCCTTGGAGAGCAGGGGAGGGAAGAGATGAACACGGATTTGCCAGGACTATCTGGCTATCTCCCTTCTAACCCCTGACCCACAGCCAGGGCGTGTTCCAAGAGGCAGAGACAGCACTGAGACAGTGCCTGAGTCCATACTTGTACTGAAATCAGGGATTTGGGGGAGTTGATTTCTCCCCGCGAGGCGACTCATCACAAACCTGCTGGTTTTCAAAACAGAGATGCATTCCCGTCATGAACAGAGGAGATCAGCCCATGTCTCCCTGGGGTCCACATGCATTCCAGACCCACTGTGGCACCCAGCACAGATGCACAGCCACACAGGGCTTGGAGAGCACACAGCTGGAGCCCAAGACCTGCTGAGACGTTTGCAGGGATATAGGGAGGCATAATTACTTTCATTAACATGAAAGATTCAGAGCTCTACAGAGGAGAGAATAAAGTGCTTCGTATCATTAGTGCTTTGCAGAGAACAAAGCAACAAAAGATCCACCTGGATAACGGATCTTTGTATTTGATAATGAGGCCAGCAGGTCCCAGAGTGGCACGGTTGACTTCAACCCCTAAACCCTGCCTTGTACCTCATACCCACAAATCTGCCTCATCTCCTCGTTCTCCTGTGGCCAGGAGGAGCTGCAGCACTGGGACATGGGCAATGCAGAGCTCTGGGCTGGAGTGCCAGCTGTGGCACCCAGCTCACGAGGAAGCTGAGCAGTGCAGCATCAGATCTGCCCAGGATTACGGCACAGGAGATCAAACCTGATTACCTGCCACTGGGGGGGGGAAGAGCTGGAGGGGAGCTGTTCCACCTGGGCAGCAAACAGGAGCACAGCGGGATAAAATCAACTGGAAATGGGACGTCATGGGTGGCAACGCCACGACTTGGGGGAAACTCCCTTTCTTGCAAGGTGAGCAGTCACCTTCCTTGCTTACATGCAAAACATTCTGAAGGTGTGATGCACACATGGTGCTATTTATTGTTTGAAAAAAACGTGGCCGAGTGCCAGCAACCAACTCTTCTTGCAGGCACATCCTTCTGTCCAGAGGGACGTGACAGCTTGAGGAGTAACCACCTGGGCCTGGACACTGCAGAGCAGGCTGCTACAGTCCTGGCTGCCGGAGGGTGAACTCGTGCAGTGATTTTCCAGCAAAGATCACAGCCCAAGTCCAGTGCTTCCTCAGTGCAGTCTCATCCACCCTCCTCTTCCATGCACAAGCAGGTGATTTTTGCAGCTGCACCCGTTCCTGTGCAGGATCCAGCACTGGTGGACATTGCACCCACCCAAGCCCAACTTCTCTGCCTCTGACTGTGCCAGTGGTGACAGCCTCTCATCGTCCTTATAAAAACTGAGTCACGGCCTGGCTGTGGGGGGCAGGGACACAGACTCTGAACTGGAACAGACTCTAACACTCAGATTAAAAACACATTTAGAGGATGGTCTCATCAGGACTTCTCGTCTCTCCTTAACCTTGATCCCCAGGTGCTCAAGCTAATAATGTTTCAGATGCTCTACGGTGGGAACCTCTGAATTGCTCATTAGGCAGCCAAACCACATCAGAGCTATTCCAGGGAGAAAGCACTGGGAATCTTTACAGGAACCTTTGGACTCCGAGTCACAGTATTAGCATTGATTTTAAATGAAATAATGGTCCCCGCTGTGCATTAAAAGCATTCTTTATAGAAAGCCAGCAAGGTAGAAAAGAGCCATTGTACCCAGAGCCTTGGCATGCCTCCAGGCCCCTCTGCTCTCGGGTGAATGGCAGACGCTAATAAAGGCAATCTTCACCTCCTCGGCGCTCCACACTGCCCGGTGTTTGCAGTGGGCTCAATGAGACATGATGTACTGTCTAATGAACAGGGGAAATTAGCCATGCCTCTCTCGTCCTGCCTCAAGATGCTATTAAAGAGCTTTCAGGGGTCGAAACAAGCTTTCACCTAAGAGGGGGAAAGCTGCTGGCTGCGTACAGCTGCACACCCCGGGCGCTCGGCGCGGATAAACACGCACACAGCCCTACCTTCCTTGTCACCAACAGCGGGGCTCCGGCTCTTCCCCCTGGGGCTGCTGCTGGGCTGCTGCTGCTGCTCCTTCTCAGCCTGCTGCTGCTGGGACTGTGAGAGCTTGCTCGGGGGCATGTCCTCGCGGGCAGACTCGTGGGCTTTTGTGATCTGCTGCTGGTAGAGAGCCAAGGCGTGGGGAGGCACCTGAGGCTTCGCGCTTCCACTCTGCAATATCCCCTCTGAGAAACCTTCGGAAATCTGCAAAGCAGTAAGAATTGGTGACACTCATCATGTGCTGCTGACATCCAGAACAATCTTGAAGACATCAGGACTTATGAGAAGCCCCTGCCCCACACTATCACAGCAAGTCTTAGCAGAGACCAAACAGGGCTTCAAAGCTCACTAGCCACAGGAGATTAAAAAAGCCCACGACAAAGAGTATCAGCTCTGTGCTGCTGATACTACAGGAAAAAGTCAGACTTGTTCAAAACCTCTAATCTACAGTTTCGTGCTTGTAGCTTTTGCCAGAAGTTACATTACAGCAGCCACATCTTAAGCTGCAACATGGGAAACTGCAAGAGCATCAGGAATGGGTCCCCCCTGAGCATGCAAACCCCAAAGCAGGGATTTCCTCCCTGCCCACCCTGTGTCGCTGCTCCTCCGGTGCTGACCCTGGAGATACCAGGATGCTTCTTCTCACAGCCCAAGCCACTGTACCAGTACTTTCAATACATGGCTACTGGGTAGTCAAAAACGGGGGACCAAGCAAAGCTTCTGGGTGAGGAAGGTGACATCCTTCAAGCATGAGATGAAGTGCAGGGCTGGGAAGGTGCACTCTCTCTTTTTAAAGCAATGGGAGGCAGCAGTCATGTGGCAATGAGAAGCTTTTTCTGTCCAGACCTCCCACGATTTTCTGATAAAAGAGCTCAAGAGGCATCCAAATGCTGCTGGCAGAGCTGCTCCAGCAGCTGGGAACACGCTCTGCACAGGGAGCACCTTGCCTGGCTGGGGGCTTGCACCGCCCAGGCACAGCTCTCTGTGGACCAGAGGCCATCCCCAGGGACGAGCACATCCCTGCAACCCTGACGCACGCCACGGAGCCCAGTGGGAGGGCATGCATGAGGCACGGGCTGTGCTCCCAGTGCTGGTCCTCTCCAGCAGGGTACTCACAATGGGAGGGATGGCAGCAGCTCTCTGCTTCAGCTGTTTCAGGTCCAGCGGCTTCTGCGGCGAGGAGTTGAGCCTGGCGTCGCTGGCGGTGTTGAGCAGGCTGGGCCGGGGGGACAGCAACCTGGAACCAAAACAGGCACGTCAGCCGTGGACAGGCTCCATGGCCCAGGGCTCCCCCACACCCTGCACCCCTCTTTTGTGTTGCCAAACCTAGAGGACATCCTCTGCATCAGAGAGGAACGTGCTGGACCGCTGCTCGCTGCTGGGAATCTGGGCTCAAAGACAACCCCCATGGGACTACATGCTCAAACAAGACCCTTATGTTTGGCTCAAGAGGCTCTTGAGCCCACTTTCCCTCATCCCCATGCTATTTCTAGTCAATGTGCTGTTGTCCAGAATAAACCCGAGGGAGAATGGACTCCAGAGCTGAGTGTTACAGAACAAGTGACCAGTTCAGATTTCATTTGGACATCATGCTACCCTCCAGAGCTCACATGTAGGGCTCACCTGGCACTAGGGACCGGCCTCATGCTCTTCTTCAAGGACTGTCTTTTATCAAGGTGCTAAAGCCAGGGCAAGCCACCACGGGCAGGCAACTGGGGTGGCTGGGTCACTTGAAAGATAAGAGGCTGGATTTGGATGGGATTTGGTACTCAGCAGCCCAGCAGCTGTGCAGCCCTGCACCCTCACCACTTGCTCTTCCCCTTGGCTGTTTGAGCCGCCTGGTAGACACTCAGCCAGCTGTGCAGAGCCCCTGTGCAAACGTGGGGGGCATCCCCACGGTACCACCAAAACGGGGTGGGATGGAGGTGTGCAAAGCCCATCGGTCAAACCCTCAGCGTGTCTAGCTCCCGAGCTCATGCCGAGACCTCAGAGACCACATCTGTCCAGGCCATCTCTGCTCTCTCTCCCTCCTGACTCCAGTTTGCTGAAGCCAGTTCATAGTTTTCAAGCTTTACAGCTTGATTTGTTTATTTTAGCTGTTATTTCAGTGTTCTCTTCAGCCTATGAATTTCAAGGTCATTCCATGCTCACCCTTGGATGAATAAACAAGCGCGGAGGGGCCATGTGCGGGAAATAAACTCATCACGGTGCTGGGACTGCCCCAGCCCCTGCTCTGCACAGTGCCTGGCATCAGAGGGGAAGGGCACCCACCTCCACACTGGGACCAGGGTTAGACACGCCCAGGGAAAACCAACCAAGGCACAGCAAATTTCAACTGCTCCCTAAATAATCCCAATGATGTCTGCCCTTGGAGCCGCATGGGTCTTGTGAAGCCACACTCCTGGAAGGGTGCAACGCCCCAAAGTCTGCTGAGACCCAGGGCTGGGGACAAGGACACCCAGCACTTGCTCCCAAGAGCTTCACGCCAGGCTGAGCTGTGGAACCGCCACCCCAGCAGCTGCTTCGTGCGCTCGCTGGTGCTTGAAGAGGTACATTTAAGCACCCTTAAAAGTCCCTTTAAGCACCCTCAAGATCTTCAGGTTTCCTGAAGCCCTCCAGGATCCTGATGCTTCGGAAGCCAAAGTCAGTATTAAATTCATCAATATGCAAATTGCCTAATTTATTACGTCCCTCCCAGCAGATCTTGCGCCAGGCAATGGGATGTCTGTTGGGTGCTTTGCTCTGGAAATCACCGTATGAGCAACTCTTGGCATCTCCTATCCACCTGCTCCCAGCCCAGCGCCTCCCAAACCCAACCACCAGTGCCTTAAGATGGCTGATAGCATTGGGAAGGATGGGAAAACAGAGCAGGAATGGGTCAGCAGGCTCATGGCTGAGCCTCAGCAGTGTGGAAATGTCCCCCCCCAGGCACGAAGCTTTGGGGATGACCAGGACACCGCATTTCTCATACTCATTCTTCTTCTGCCACAGAGATAGGTGGGGACTAATTTTAACTTCCAGATGATCCAACACACTGACACCTGACCCAGCCAAACACGACTCCGTAGTAGTTGTGCAAAGGCAGTGGCTACCAGATCTCCGCAATGGGCTCCCCCAAGCCACAGACACGGCTCCAGCATGGCACTGGCCTGGCAGAGTCCCTGCACCTACGGCTGAGCCAGCAATGGGACGTGCAGCACAGGGGTGGTCGGTGCAGGTGTCTCCTCTCCATGCTGCAGGGCTGCAGCGGTAGCTGTGCGTGGCCTCCCTCACTTGTCCCCATCTGCTGTGACCTCCTGCTGAACCACGTCCTGGCCGTGCTTGCAGCAGCCCTCCTGCAGCACTCACTGCATGGAACCGCAGACAACCAGCTGCCTCCTTCAGCTTGGATGAGTTAAGGCCGTGCCTCCTCAATCCTGGACATGTCTTTGCTAGCGTGAACTGCGGGAGGACCAAAAAAAGGTTGCCCCTACTATGAACCCCTTCCTTTCTCACCGCGGGGACACCCCAGCCACCCTCTGTCCTCTTCTGGGAGATGCCGGGGACAGCTTGATGCTTTCACAAGCGCAGGGAAGAGCACCCACGCCCCGCTGGCGCTGGGTGGGTGGGCGAGCATCGGGTGATGCGGTGACGGGGCGGCTCACGCGGCATCGCGGCAGCCTGGTCCTGCTCAGCGCGAGTCACGCTGCGGCAGCGGGGCTGCGCTAATGCCTGCGGGCCGGCAGCCCTCAGCCCACAGGCAAGGCAAGGGAGCAAAGCTACAGCTGGCAAGGGCGACTGAGTCCCCACTGGGAGCACGGCGGTGCCAAAAGCTCTGAGCCAGCTGAGGATCAACCCTGTGGGTGCTTCTGGGTTGGGAAGCGCCTGATGTCAGCGTCAGCTGCAGCCTTCCCATGCCGGCAGGCTCTGCTATCGCCCGCGCCTCATCACCACACCGCCTCAGAGGAGTGGCCCGGGAGCTGCGGGACGCCTGTTTAATGTTTAATATTCCTGGAAGCTGGTAACTATTTGACAAGCGAGATAGGCGCTGACTCAGCGAGAAGCCGCGATGGAAAAGTCGTTCCCAAGACGACTTGCTCCTTTTGCTGCTGGGAAGTCGGTACAAGCCACTGCTGTCCTGCTTTTCGGTTGGGTTAATGTTAAACTGGAGGAGGACAGCCCTGCTGGCCTCACTCTCCCTTACTGGGAGGTTTTCTCCTGTCTGGGAAAGAGGGGAGGGTGGGGAGGGGTGGTGCTGGACTCTGGCCATTGCTGGAGAGGAGCGCTGCAGCCAAGAGGCCTCAACCCTGCCACGGGGCCGGGGCCAGCAGCACCCGCACCACCCCTTGGCACCGCCGGCGCTGCTTCCAGCTGCTCGGCAGCGAGAGGGGCTGCACCCCGGATGATGCTCCCGCACCAGCAGCGCTCATCCAGTGGCTCCTGCATCAATCACAGGGGAAGCACAGAGGCCATTTGGAGCGGTGGGATGCACAACAGCTCCCTCCAACTTCATCCCACCGCTTTGTTCAGTCGTTTCCTCAATAACCCCATCCACAGCGCTGCATACAGCCTTCCTAGCCTGGCAGCACCCATCTTGCTGCCAAACTGCTCCCCGTGAGCCCACAGAAGGGATGGGCTTGCACGACACTGGATGCAGGATGTTGGATGTGGGACGCCGGCCTTCAGTCCCTGCCCAGCTCTGAGTCAAGGAGGGACTGCTGCCCCTACGTACATTGGCAGGGTGTACACAGGAGTCCTACCTGGCCCAGGAGCCATCAGAAAATTCAGTGCTACAAAGATGTGCGTATTTATACGTATTCTTTAAAAAACAGAGAATCCTCTCTCCATGAGAAGAAGCTCTTGGGTGGGGAGGGCCCTGTGGGAAAAGCTGGGAGGGGAGCAGGATGTTTCTCCAAGGAGGAGGCCAGTGTTTCTCCTCCCTGTCCCAAGAGCCATCCATGAAGGGTCTGAGGCGCTCTTGGCTGCCAGGCCTAGGAGTGGGTGGAGGACTCGGGACCACAGTGGCTCAGGTGGAGACCCACTGGCACGGCCCCAGGAAAGCTCACACAGACCAAATTCTCCTGCCTTTATGGCCAGGATGGATAATTTGCCCCTACAGATCCGAGCAACATCTCTGCCAAAGGAGCAACTCGCCCCCTCTCTGCAGTGGGAACACAACCCCAGCGTGACCTTTCTCCTGCCAGTGCCAACTCAGACAGAAACCATCCTCAACCCCGGATGCTGGCAAACCAGCACAACTCCACCGTCCCCGAGGGCACACCCCGCTCCATTGCATCACCCAGACGGGCAGCTGCCACCAGCAGATGCAGTGGCTCTGCACCCAACATCTGCCCACGGCCATGTCCCAGAAGCACCCCTACGCTGGGACATCGCACTGCCTGTTGTGTCACAGCCCCTTTGGAAGCAATGGCCAAAGGGCCGGGGGCACGTGGGGACACAGGTGGGAAGTCCCTTTGCCTGGGGGAACGCCTGAGCAGAGATATTCCCAAGGAGGAGCTCACTAAGGCACCCGTGGGCACTCTGACACACAATGGAAAAGCTCATCTGGCCCTTGGGTCACATCCTTGCCCCATGTCTCCCCGCTCCTACCTGCTCTTGTCCACAGCATCCTGCTCGTCCATCTCGTCTGCGCTGCAGGTTGCGCTGGAGTCGCTGTCGGGGTTCACCCCGGGGCCCTTGCTGCCCTTATGGCTCTCCTTCTTCTCGGCCTTGGGCGTCCCCTCCGTCCCCGCGCTGCCGACGCCGCTTTCCGCCTTCTTGTCATTCCCCTTGTCCTTCTCCTGGCTCTCTTCGCTCTCCTCCTTCTTCACCTCGCTCTTGCAGGGCTCCTCGCTCCCTTTCTCCTCCGGCTCCTCCGTTTTCACCACGTCCACCACCAGGTCCTCCGGCACCTTCTCCTCAGTGCTGGGCGGCTCGGGAGCCGTCTCCGGCGGGGGGCTGGCAGCAGGAGCGGGGTTGGCAGGGGGAGCAGGGGGAGCGTCGGGAGGTGTTGGAGCCTCTTCCCACTTGACTGCCGGTTCTGTGCCGGCGTCACCTCCCGGCCCGGGTGGTGCCTTGGCCCCGTTTTCGCCTCCTTCTTTGGCTTCGGGCCTTGGCGAGGGAATGCTCTCGGTGTCGGAGCTGTTATTTACTGCAGCTGAGAAAAGGGAAGAAATAAAAATAAGGATCAGCCTGAGATTCTTGCTTCCCATATCGCTGCCTCCACCCCCTCCCTTGGGAAGAGAACGCCCTCGTTCCTCTGAGGGGGAGATGATCCCGGGGCTGGGAGAACTGTGCTGGGATCCCCGGATCCAGAGCCTACTAAGCAAAGGGCTCTTCTGGGGGCCTCTCTGCTTGCCCAGCACGACTGTTAACCCCCACCCAAACACAAAACCACACGCCCAAAAGCCTGGAGACTGACTGACTGGGTAGCTGGATTTTAAGGGAAAACCCTGGCTGCTGGCTTGTCTTGCAGGACAAGATCTGCTGTGTTCTCGCCCTCTCACCCATGGCACATGATCAGCTGCCCCAGACCAGGCACCTCACTGGCACCCTGCTCGCTGACCTGTGTCCCTGGCTCTGCCACCCCTGGGGCAGCTGGGATCATCCCAAAACACTACACGTGTTTGTTGTTATTTAAGCCACCGGTGGCAGAAGAAAGGAGGTCAGGGTCGGCGAAAGGAAAGCGCTGGCAGTGCTGCAGGACAGGTTAATTATTACATGGGAAGGATCATTCCCAGATCTGCCACCAGCGGCCTGACGTGAGCTGGGAGCACGAGCGTCCGTGCACCGCTCGGAGTTAGGTGCTGCCAAGAGATTGTTTCTACAGCTGGGGAGAGGATCGCTCCCTCCAAGCCTCTGCTGGACAAACATGGCCAGGGCCAGGAACACCAGGAGATTTCCACAGTCCCATCCCAGCATGTCCCCACCGGGCAGGGCTCTCACGCTCATGCCCCAAAGGCTTCCTCGCATGCGTTCCCTGACTTGCCTCTCTCCACAGCAGCACAGCCAGCTTTCAAACGCTGGTGAGAGGAGTGACACAGAGGGACTGTGTCCTAACAGCTACACATCGGAGCACATCCACCTTTCCTCAGAGTGAAATCGTACCATGCTCATCAGGAGTCTCACACTTCTCCAATCTCAGTTGCAAACAAGAAATGAGGTGCCCTGTCACCCACCCGGGACAAGGTTCACAGTGTTTGTGTGTGTTTGGCAAAGCTCTTCCCAAATGCCACTTGATGCTACTTTGAGTGCCATGCTGAGACATCCAACAGCATCTCATCCCAAGCTCAGCCAAGCTCTAGACTCCCTTGCATTCCCTCCAGATGCTGAATCCATAGGCTACACCGTAACTCCCACACTGAGTCTTTCCCCCTGTCCCTGGACTGGCCACACGGCACCTGCAACTCCAAGGTATTGTCTGGGCATCCCCAAATGTCACCCTGGAGCCAGCGGCCGTCTCCTGAGTACACCACCCTGCACTTCATCCCCCTCTCACGCTTTCCCACAACTCTGTAGGACACCCCAGCAGCAGAACAAGAGCCGATGCTTGGAGGGTAAGGCTTGGAAGCACGTCGAGAGATCCGTCTCTAATCTCAAAATCATGTTGTTTCTTCTCAGGCACTCTTACAAAGAGCAATAACTACCTTTTACTTTGCTCCTGTGAGTCACGTATCACCTTGCACAAAGATTTACCTGGAATCTGCCTTGTAATGAGTCACTCACAAGGACAATCTGAAAAGATTTCCCACTTCAAGTCCCATTAGCCTGGGTGCTAAGGCCAGGAACCAGCGTGGTGCCAGAGTACCAGTTAAGTTATTAAATTACTTCGACAGAAGTCAAATAGGCATTGCTGGAAAATTGTGCATATTTTCTCTAAACTCCAAACTGTCATGCTTTCAAAGCAATAAATGGCTGAAAATTGTCACTTTCAAGTAGTTTGCTTTCTTTGGTATGGCTGGGAGGGAGGAAAACGCTGCCTTAAAAGGGAAAGGGGGAGGAAAAGCCCCACCAAGATGCATCAGCCTTGCTGGTGGGAGACCATGGCTTCCCGTGCCTTTGCTGCAGTGCTGGGCTCCAGGAACTCCACTGCCCGGGAAAGCAGCAATGCCCTGATGGGATGGAGATGGGCGCACACAGACCTTGGTGGGTTATCTCTCCTTGAGCCCATGATAAGCTCCGTGACAGCCCACAGTGGTGGCTGCCTAAGAGCATGCAGGGACCCTCCTTTGGAGCAAAACACCAAGAAATGTGATTTACAAGAGGCCCTGGGAAGCTGTGCGCTCTTGGAAAGCGCACTGACGGAAATCAGAAACCAAAGGGCTCCCAAAAATAGCCATCCGTCCAGACAGACACAGGAGGAGGGCAGTGATCCAGGGCACTCCTTGCAAGCGTGAAATCCAGCGGCATCCAAAATGCCACGAGTGCCTTGTCCTGTGAGACCTCAGTGTGACTTTGGGCTGACAGACCCCTTGTGAGTGCTGACATTTGCAGCCCTGGAGAGGCCGTGCACGGTGCCTCTGCTGCGACCGGGCAGCAAAGCCAGCAGAGCTGAGCACAGACCCTGCCACAGCCGCCACCCGCCTCACCTTCCGCCTCCTCCGCCATCTCCTCCTCGTTGCCGCTCGTCCCCGACACCTCCATCTCCTCGTCCTCAGCTGCGGGAGGGAAGGCAGCTTCTTCGTTCTGCACAGCGGCGCCTTTTTTCTTCTTCCTCTTGGCGTTCCTTTCTTTCTCCTGAGGAAGAGAGAGAGGATGGTGAGAGGCAAAGCCCGTGGGGAGTTACAGGGGAGCAGAGAGCACTGGTCCTGCCCAAAGCATCAAGAGGGATGTTCACACTGCCGGGGACCCCCTGCCCTCGGTCAACCCTGTGAGCACCAGGCTTTGGGACCGGACTCGCCTGTTGAAAGCCTGGCAGCGTGGTGTCACCTGGCCAAAAACTTTTGACCGCTGTGCAATGGCCAGCCTGGCTCCACGTGGAGCTCCAGCCTCAGCCACCAGCGAGCATTCAAGGGAAGAATGGCACAGACACATGGACAAAGGACAATCATGCAGAGGTCACCAGTGCAAGGCTGGCAAGAGCTACACGTCTGCTCATGACACACGCGTGACGTGTTGGTCCTGCGCATTTCCAGGCTCTACCTCCAGTTACGCAAACGCGCGTGGCCGCGACTTGACGCTTATCTGCAGATAACGAAGCTGATGCCCCAGATACGGCCCAGCCAGCAATTCCATGCACCTGCTTTCCCGTCCCCTTTGCCAGGTGCTGCCAAAGAACTTTGACTCCCGTGCCAGGGCAGCTGTCACCAGTGGACAGCGGCATGCTCAGTGCAGCACGGCATCCCAAAGGTGACTGCCCGGTGTCCTGGCTTGCCCTGAGACAGCCCCGACCTCCCTGGCTGGAGCACGTGCCACAGCCACGAGGGCGCGGACAGCTGCTCCCTCCTGCAGACCTGAAGGAAAAGTCTCGGCTTTGCTATTGTTTCCTGCTCTTGTTGCTTGAGTAAATATTACCAGTAGGAACAGGCTCATCATCTCCGGCTCTCCCTGCAAACCCCACATGAGTGACGTGTGTAGGACGTTTATTTACATGGATGAAAAGATAAAGCCGTGGTGGAAACGGTAACTTTGCTGCTGGATCTCTGTGCTGGGAAGAGCCGGTCCCCCCCCCTTCCCCCACCCCCAACTTTTCAATCCTTTAGAAAACTTCCAGATAAAACAAACAAATACAACTGCTTTTTGCTTGGAAACGCTGCTTGCTCAAAATCTATTTTTATCAAACTGGGCAGGAGAGAGGGAAAAAAGGCACTTGAGAACGGGCTCTGTGCAGGCGCGGAGAGGCAGCAGGAGGAATGCCGGGCTCTGTGGTTCCCTTGCCCCATCCCGGCCCTGCCAGCGGTGCCCCGGTGCTGCCGGCGTTCGCGCCTCTGCCGCGGCAGCGATTCAGCACCGCACGTTCCTGTGTGAAGCAGCAGTTCCCCATCACGCTAATGCAGTGACAAAGCGCCGATGTTACTATGGCAAAGACTTCTCTGCCTCTTACTCACGGGTCCGTGACTCAGCCGCGGGCAGGAGCAGGCTCCTCACGGGGAATTAACTGGGAACCAGCCTCTGCCTCAGCACCCTACTTGGCCAGAGCCTGGGGCTGGCAGCTGCTGGCAGAGCAGAGCAGCAAGTGGCCTCAGGGGCACCGTGGGTCCCTCTCCCAGCACACCCTGCTGCTGGTATTTAGGGAAAATTATGTGAAATACGGGCAGCAGATCCTGGCTACATCTAGAGATGTGTTCAAGGCCACCACTTTGTCTCTTATCGTGCCGACAGCTCCAGACTCCTTGTGCAGTCCTGCTCCTCTCCACCTGTCACCAGGTATTTCTTCAGGAGCATCCAGGACTTGGTGCCACTCAAGTGTTCTGACTCGCCAAGACCACTGAGGTTATACGCTGTGCACAGCAAGGACACGGAACCCTGCACGAGGGGTCACTCCATGCCTCCTCCTCCGCAACGTCTTTCTGGGCCATCCCAACAAATCCAGCCTCTCCCTGAACTCACCACCTGATGTGGCAGCAACCAAACAGCTCCCAAACCCCGGCACCAACACAGAGCCACCCTGATGGGAACCTCTCACCAGGCTCAGCCTGTCCTAACAGCAGGACCAAGGCAAGTCAGACACACTCATTCCCCAGAAGCAGAGGCCACCAGACTGCACTCCTGAAGCGGTTTTGCTGTGCAAAGCCAGCATCATCCAAAATAGCAAGGAATTAAAGAAATGTTGCTCAGAGCAGGTCCACAGGACTTGGTCTCCAAGCAGGACCAGCCCCAGCCCTGGGGATAACTGGCCCCTCTTCCCTGCACAAGCCAAAACAAGCCGCAGCAGTCAGTAGACCAAAGCGACAATCACCCCACGGACTGATCCCAGTGAAGACAGTGCCTAATCTCCAGCCACTGGCAGAAGGAGCAGCTCTGAGGACACCGTGTATCCCAATGCCCTGCTTTCCTCAAATGCCAAGATTAGCGAGTGCAGTGTGCAGAAGGTCAAGGCTAAGTGACGCTGATGCCTGGGACACATCTGAGTGGCGCAGCAGCGAAACCAAGCCAAAACACACAGCAGGGCAGATAAGCGAAGCCTCAAGGTGGCCTGACCCTGCCCCAGCAGTAACAGGCTGCCTGTCCCGGGGTGCAGCCGGCTGGTTTGGTGCCTGTTTCCCATCCTGCACTGACCGTTGCTGCTGGCACGGCCCCACAGCTCCCCAGAGTCATCTGCACACTGCTGAAACCCGGTGTCACACCTACCTGGAAGAGGAGGCTACAATATTAACGAGCCCCATTTGGGAAACGAATGAGATCTGCTAATTAAGTTTCCTCTCATTTAGCATGAGGAGGAAAAGCAGAGCCACTGCGTTTCCCCGCACACGATCAGCAATAGCTGGTGGTGGTGAGGTCAGGGAATAATCTGTGGATGTCATGGCAAAACTAAGCGATGCCACGCTGCTTCGCCACGTGCTTCCTCCGCAGAGGTCATGGCTGATACTGGCTATAGGATGAGATTTGGAGGCTTGGTTTTCTCGGGAATATATTTAGGAGTCAGGAAGGAAGGTCTATGGCAATTTAATCTCAGTTGTTCTTTCATTTTTTTCAGCTTTCTGGCATCTGCTGTTGCCACAAAACAATAGAGTACAATAAATAACAGCTGAATGTTCATTGTTCTTCTCCACGACCGAATCCCACAGCCTCCAATGCTCGAAAAATAAAATGATGATGCTGATATAAACTGCAAGTGAGAGTGAGCAATTAGACTGGAGAAGTCTAGCGGCTGCCTTGGAGGGACGGATGCAGGGAAAAATGTGGTTCTGCAGAAAAACACTTCCGTGATATAATTTCTGCAACATTAGGGAGCAGAGTAAATTAATACACACCGGCTCCACTGCCAGCAAAGCTGTATGATCTTATTTCAGATTCTCCCCAGTAATGAACAATGATATCTTTCTAATGGAACTTTTTATATTCAGAGGGCTTGATGCACATTTCACAGAATACTTCATTCCAGCCTTTATATGGGTCTGGGGGTCTTTTATATAGTTTGTTTGCTTTGTTTCTAAAAACAATTCGGTGAAACATGGGAACACAGGAGTGTCTCTGTGCATAGAGAATTAATAAAAAAGAATCGCCGATGTCTTCTCTTTCTCTCATTCCTATAGACTGACTAGGATATTAAATTCCTGGGTGAGTCATTGAATGTTTTCCTGTCTTTCTTTTTACTCTTGCTGTAATAGCTTGCTTGGAAAGATTCCTGCATTGAACATTGTCCTTTGCATTTTCAAAGCACCCCTTGGGGGTTTAGCCATGTGAATTCTATTAGCCAGAAACTGGGAACCCCAGGATACTCTACAAATGAAATAATTATAATCTTTAGTGGCTCTAAGCAGTCCAAGCTATCTCCAGAACACCAAACAAGCCCCACTACATTCACACCCTGCACCACATGCCAGGGAAGAAGCAGTGTTAGCCCCATCTGAAGAGGAAACTGAGGCACGGAGAGATGTACACATCTGCTCACAGTGCTGAAGAAAACCTGTTTTGAAACCAGGCTTTCCCCTCACATTGTCCAAATCCCTGATTTTCTTTGGGGCAACCCAAAGCAGTTTACTGCAGGTAACTGCAGAAGCCGCAAGGCACAGACCCGTGTGGCCCAGCCGGGCTCTCTGCTCACCGGGGTGGAACAGCACAATCTCACCAGAGACAAAGTATTTGCACAGCCATCGGAACTTGCATCCTGGCCAACGCACCACAGCCCCGCTCCTCCTCCTGCTCCCTATCTCCCCATGTACCAGCCACGCTCCAGACACCCAGGCATCTCCCACGCAGCAGCTCTGCCTCATCCAGACCTCCCAGGGACACATGGGTGGACAACCCTTTCCTGCGTCACTCCACAGTCCCCACAGCTTTCACCCAACATGATAAAGGCCCCCCCTTGGCTGTGGGAAGCATCCAAGCACTTGCTAGGAAGTATCCACAGTGCCCAATGCAGGCTGGGACAGGGCTCTCACCATTTTCAGTTTGTGCTGCTGTAGGATCTCGTCCAGGTTCTGCCTCTTCTTGTAGTTGAAGTAGAAGTTTTTGCACTGCGACACGGTCTTGGAGCCCACCATCCTGGCAATGGCCGACCAGTTCCGCCCATGCTCAAGGAGACCTGCGGTTGGAGGAGGGAGAGAGGAGGAAGGTTTAGCACCAGATGCGCTCGCACAAGGGCAGCATTATCCACGCAGAACGGGAAACCTCCTCCGTGCAAGCCAAACTCCACAGGAACAATACGGTCACCAGCACCTGTCTGAATGGCTGCTAGGCCAGGGGATGACCTATGAAAGCCTGTTTTTCTTTCCAAAGGAAAAAAAGGCACTATGCTGACCGTCTCTGGAATAAAATACATCCCACAGCCGTGTCTCGGCCAGCCGCTGGGCAGTCACGGGGACGAGCGGTGCTCCCTTTCCTTTGGGACGGCTGCAGCAGGTGTTGGCACGCCCAAGAGAACTTGGAACAGCTGCTCTCAGTCCCTAACATGGAGCAAAGGCTCTTCCCACTCCCCTGTGTCCTAGTGACGATCTCAAGAGGGGTGGCAAGGCACACAGCCCTGTTAGGGAAGGGGAGGGAAGCCCGGGCAGGTAAGTGGCGGCATCCCGGCAGGGAAGCCCAGGTGGTGTCCCTGGCAGGGAAGTCCAGGTGATGTCCCTGGCTGGGAAGAGGCGTGCCAGGGGATTAGTGCTGATCACAGGCTCATGAGCAAAAGCAGCTTCCCAGGTCAGGCATCGTGCCAAGGGCTGGCAATCCTGGCCAGATGGTGCCACCCCAACATGGGGCTCCTGTCAGCACTGGGGCAAACCCAGCAGGGTGGAGGAGGATGAGGAGGAGGAAGAAGACAGTCAGCACCTCGTGTCCTTGCCATCTCTGCAGGGCTATCTGGGCACCCCTGGTCCTGCAGATGAAGGTAGGAGTTACAACCACAGCCAAGGGGCGGGTGCAGTGGCACCCCAGGCTCCTGGAGGTGACCTGCAAAAGGACCATCCAGGCTTTTTGAGAAGTAACATCTCGCTGCCTGCAATTAGTCCTGCTGTGTGGCTGGTCCCTCGTGTGGTGTCTTGTGGGGCTGGAGCTGCCACCAGCCTGTGGGACACTTCCAGCCTGGCTTGCTCCTGACCGCCCATGTGGTGCCACCGTCAGGCCAACAGCTCCCTAGCCCTTCCCTGCAGCTTGTGAGGGCACAGGATGCAGAGTCTGTAAGCCCAGGGGCACTATACTGCCACAGAAAGGTAACTTCAAGATGAAAACCAGCAGGGAATGAACCTGGTAAGAACATCTCTCTCCTTTGCTGGGGGATTTTCTGCCCAGAGGCCATCAACCACAGAGCCCTGTTGGGCACTGAGCACTGGCTCCATATCCAAGCCCCTCCCTGGCTGCTCTGACACCATGGTGCTTGGGACCATGATGAGCCCCCACACTGGGGCTCCTGGCATGGCTGTTTGTGCCTGGGAACACGGCAGCTGTGCCCCAGCCCTGCTGCCAGCCTCCTGCCAAGCTGCTGCCATGTGTCAGCCCGGCCCTTAAAAGTGCCAGCCCAACCTCTGCTTCAGCCCAACAACAAACCCCAGGGGACGGCTGATCTCAGCACAGCCACTCGCAACTGGGCCCCAGGGATGTGCCTCCAGCCAGGATCTGTTCTGGGAGCCCATGCAAGGGCAGGGCATGGCTGCATTGAATAGATGGCACTATGTACCCCCAGAGAGATGAAATCCCCCTCCCTGATTCCCAGGTCCTGGAGAAAACCAGCAGCAGCCAGCACAGCAGGAGTTAACATCCAGCTGGTGCCTGTATCCTGCCCGTCCCAGCACCAGGCTTATCAAATTGCATGTACGAGGCATCACATGCACTGAGCACCAGAAAGGCCCTGGCAAGCCAAGAAACAAGTTCGAGCTTTAACTCTGCAACTCCCAGCCTCGCTCAGCCAAACCCACGACCTCCGTCACCCCGCTGGCAGGCTGGGACTTCTTACAAAAAATAATAGATTAAAAAAAATCACATCCGGCCACCAATCCTGAGGCAACGAGTGGGGCACGAGTCCTCCCCCTGCTGTTGCTGAATGCCGCAGGGGAAAACAGGACAGTCCCCAGTGTCACAACCCATCCCCTCTGACACAACCCACTGCTGCCGTCCAAAGCAAACAAGCAGCTCCGTCCCTCCGCTCATCACCGCGCTGGTGGCCCAGCACCAAGTGTGACAGCCGGGGCCAAGGCTGATTGTGTGCCCCAGGCAAAGCTGAAATGAAGATGCTGGCAGCGGTGTGGATGTGCCATGAGCACGGGTGCTTTGGCAGGAAAGATGCCAGGAAGCAGGACCTGGCATGGCAGAGCTCGGGGCTCGGGGGGTGATGGATGTCAGTGTGAGCGGTCCCCAGTGTGGTGTGACCTTTACCAGCCACAGGCAATGCCAGCTCCTGGCTGTCCTTCCCCCTGCCCAGGCTGGCTGTGCCCCTGCCCACCGGGACACTGCTGAAGGAGCCTGCAGCTGACCGGGCAGGTGGCCGCGTCCATGCTGGGCTCGGGAGGAGGAGGAGGACGAGGAGGAGGAGGCTGCCTGCAGCCCCTGCCTGCGGGACCGGCAGGGAGCCCCGCCACTCTTCTTCTACATGAAACCAGAGCGAAACAGCAACACCTGCTTCCCACGCTGTAGTTATCTGCACACTCGGGAGGGACCAGCCGAGACACCCCCGGACGTGCTGGTAAGCTCCCGGCTCGCAGGCACCCCATCTCCATGAGCTCCTCCAGCAGAGCCGCCCCTAGAGCCTGCCCCCCCTGCCCTGCGCTCCCCGGCACTCCAGCCCGGCACGGCAGCACCAGCCCGCCCCGGCACACGCGGCCCTTCGTTCCGCATCGCAACTGAAACTATGACTAACCGAGTTATCAGATCCTCAGGAAGGCTGAGCTCCGCGCCTCGGGGCGGGGGCTCCGGACGCAGGGTCTGCCGCAGGCACGCAGCCACACACAACCGTGAGGTTAACCCCATCCTTCGGACCCCAACACCCGACTTACGTGCTCCGGCGGGCAGGGAGCACACCTGGAGTGTGCAGCGGGTGGGCTGGGAAGGACACGGCTGTCAGGGCACTTCTTCAAAGCCCCCCCGGGCATGGCAGCCCGCGGCAAAGCGCTGCGAGTGCTCCGCTCACACCCTCCCCACGCATTTCGCTTTCGCTCCCTCGCAGCAGCCGGAGACAGAGAAGAAAGCAAAGCCGGTTCCTTAAATCCTGGGGGCGAGAGGATTTCAGAGCCATGGGCGGCCGGGAGCGGCGAGCGAACGGGCACCGAGGCTGGAAACCAGGTCACAGGCGGCAGACTCCTGACCCCGATGGCAGAAGTTGGTGGGAACACATGCTCCGGCCCCAGCGCTCTTCCCTTTGGAGCGAACAGCGTTCTCCGCTCTCCTCCTGCTCGCTCGCCGGAGCGTTCCAGCCGGCTGCAGCCGCGGTTGTTAAGGTGGATGGAAGCGCCGCCAGTATTTTCTCCCCTACCTCATCTCCTTGCTCAGCAGCTCGGGGCTATGGGGAGACTGTGCAGTTTCAGGAGATGCCCGACGTTGCCAAGAAATAATAATAATTAAAAAAAAAAAAAAAAAAAGGCAGGAGAAAAGCGAAGGGGCGGGAGCGCGGCAGCTCCGCTCCTGCCAGCCCGGGGACGGGGAGCCGGTGCCGTCGGTATGTGGCGGAGCAGCGAGCAAGCTCTAATCTGTTCCTCTGGCTGACCCGGGGCTCGTTGCATCTGAATGTGACCTCTAGACAGAGCATTAATAACGAACGTGGCGCTGACCCAAGCTGACAAGGGGTGCGGCGCTTGGCACCCGCTCCCGCCCTCCCTCGCTCACTTTCTGTCTCCCTCGCTCTCGGCTGAATGTCAGCGGCAGGGGGAGGGATCCAGGAAAACAAAGCTTGGCTAATAGTTTTCTCCGCTCTCAAGTGAATCAAAGGCGCTTTTCTTTGGGGACGTGCGCGCCGGCGAGCCCAGTGCCGCACCGACGGGGTGCCGCGGCGCCCCAGGACACCTCGGCCCTGCAGCTGCTGCCCTGGCACAGGAGGGACGGGGAGAGGTTTGGCACCGGTGTCGCCATGGGCGGACCGGGGCCTCTGCTCCCCGTACAGCAAGTGGAGGCTGGAAGGAAGAGGAGCTCGGAGAGCGGGGTACTGTGCTCGGCATCTCGGGGAACAGAGAAGAACCCTGGAGGGGCAGCGCGGCGGGCGAGGGCTGCCGGCTCGCACCCCCTCGGCTCTCTGCAGCTGGGGGTTTTCACCAGAGACGTTCCAAGGCTCTCTGGCGCGGCTGCCCAGCTCCACCCTGGGCTTGGTGAGGGCGGAGAGAGCCCGTAAAAGGGTCCCTTAATGGGAGCTCGCGTGGATTAACAGATCAAGGTTATAGGGGAAAAACTAAGTGATATCATTCCCTACGCCCGACGGTACCTGGTATGATCCTTCAGTACCTCTTGCGCCCACACACCCTCTTGGGAGCAAGCATGGAGGCAGTTCTGGCTACAGCACAGCCAAAATGTGCCGCAATCCTATTCTGGAGAAAGACCAGCCCTATGGAGTCAGCGACACCACCCAAGGCATCCCGAAAGCATGGTCTGCATCGCTTTCCTGCACTAACCTCGGGGTGGTTTGCAGAGGCTCGGAGAAGGTGAGTAACTTCTCCAGGGCCACGGATCAGTGGGTGGCAGAGCCAGGTGCACGTCGGGCTCCTGCTGCTGTGCCAAGGGAAGCAGTGGGGACGGTGCGTGGGGGGCGAGCCCACATCCCCGCAGGCGCTGGGGTGTTGCCGGAGGGACCATGGCGCAGGCAGCCGGCTCGGTGTGCTCTCGCTACCGCGGTGGGTGATGCCCTTCCTTCCTTCCTTCCTTGGTGAGCGATGCCCTTCCTTCCTTCAGCTGATGCTGGCACCAGCCTGCCGTGCTCCCAGTGGACCTCTCTTTTGGTGACCGGACACAAGCACGCCTCTGACGCGTCCCACGGCTACAAAGGAGCTGAACTCCCCAGCACCTTTCACACCCATCGCGCCACTTCTCTGCAGGGAGGCAGTGTCACCAAACAAGGTGTGGGTACCTGACCAGCAAGGAGTTGGGAGCCCTGACCAGCTCAGCTCTAGTGCAATGTCCCCTCTCCGCTGGCCCTGGCTGGGGACCCTCAGCTCTCCGCTTTGAAATGGATGGTTCCTAGACCACTGTACCCACCTGCAGCAAACCCTCGAGCCCTGTGCCCTGATGCAGACCTGCCTGGTTTTACTACTCCTACCACAGCCTTTCTTTTGCTGTGTCCTATCCTTTGACACGAGGGGACAGGAGTCCCACTCAGGATGCCTGCTCCTGGAGATGTACCATCCCCTCTGGTCCAGCATGGCAGTGAGTACACGTGGAGCAGCCACTGCTGGCAGGCCCAGCTCTCTTCTTTCACCTGGTTCAGATACTATTCCCGCTCCCTTATTGTTGAAAAAATAATACTCAAAATTAAAATGTAGGCAGCAAATTATAGTAATTACCCAGCAGTTCCTCCTGACAGGCCTTTTGTATTCCATTCACTGACACTCACTAAGCAAATCCTCGCAGTTTGCTCCTACACACTTGTGAAACATTCAGCCAACGGTGGCACAAAGTGCAGCTCCGGGGGCATGGTGGGCACCGGCACCACAGGCACCGTCCTGGGGATAACACCTTGGCTGAGAGGCAGCCAAGCACCAGCCTGGGACGGCAGGGATGGGACTGCAGTCAGCCACAGCCTCACTCAGAGCAAGCGTGGCTAATTTACACCTTGGACACAGCTGTGCCCTCATGGCACCCAGTCTGCCCCATCCCGGTAATTTCCACCACATCGCTTCATGCAGAATTCATGGCAAGTACCGGGCACACACGGCACTCTGGCTGTGGACACTGGGATGGCCAGGTTGGGCTCTCCTTGCTCTGAGCTCCCCTTGCACCCTGCCTGGATAGATGACACCTGAGTGGGAGACCGCAAGGCACATCCCACCCCAAGGCCACCCAGAAGGACAACGTGCAGCGACAGGCATGAGCTGCAAACCAGTTTCTCCAGCCCACTTTTACTACTATCAGAAGGTTTTCACAGTTGTAAATACCTCTGATGGGAAAAGGGAAGGCTCCAACATGAGCACGGGGGAGACGAAAGGAGGAAGGTATGGAGCTGCTGGCTCCCCAGCATCACCCAGCCAGCTCCCGCATTCCAAAGGCGACATAAGGTGGCTGAGTTTTATTTTAGTTTCGTGAACAGAATGGGACTGGGGAAAAAAATGGTTCAGGTCAGTCCAAAACTCAGATGAATTGTTGGCAGCACTGAAAATACGCGTTCGAAAGAGTGCCTTTGGTATCCAAGGGAATATTTTGTATCTACCCAGAGGGAACTATACAGGAGTCTTCATGGGTTATTTAACTCTCTGTCATCAGTATTTTATATTTGTGCCCAACACTCCTCTGCCTCATCACGCTGACTCCATCCTGTGGCCTCTCTGTGTCCTTGGTATGGGAAAAGGCATAAAGAGCCCTGGGCTGGCTGTGCCCTGAGGACAAGCAGCACAGAGCCTGGGCAAGACACGGGAGGACCTCAGCAAGAACCTGCCACTTCCACCCGCCTCTTTTCAAAGAACAAAACCACTTGTTAGACACCACGGGAAAACCCCGAGCTGGGCGAGAACAGATACCAGACTTTAAAGACTAACAAAGGTCATGTCGAAACCTCCCGGTTCATCGAGTTCAGCTCCAGGGTTATTGCAGCTGCCCTGAAGCACTGGCACTAGTGGGGACACTTGGTGGAGGGGCTGGGGGGGACAATAAACCCACCCACTGCTGAGGCTGGTGCTCGCCTGCTGCTCGCAGACCCCCTTCCAGCCTACCTTCAGCTCCTGCCTGCGTGGGCTCATCCAGCAGGTCCCCCAAAGGCAGGAACTGCCTAAACATTGCCTTTTAAGGAGCAGCCCCATCCCGCTGCCGAATGCCTCTGCACCCTGCCCGGCAGCAAAGCAGTGGGTGCTGCCTGCTTCCCGGCTTGGGAAGGGAAGGGGGAACTCCTCCAGCAGCTTCGGTTAAATCAGGACCTCCCGCTTTAAGGATCACAGCCACGGCGCAAGGAGATAGTATCAGAAAAACACATTCCCCCATCGTTATCCCAATCTCTGCACATTTTGACAGACTACTGAATCGAAGTTTATTGCATAATAAAAGCGTCATTAAGCAAGAACTTTCCTCTTGCTGGGTTTTTGTTCCCCTATTTAAGTTTAGTAACATGGTACTCCCCTTCACTGTCTCCCCTGGCAGACACGATCCTGCCTTCTCCTGACTGGAAACTCCCTGTGCAGCTCTGTGACTGTGGAGGAGAGCAGGCGGCTCTGGTGTCTCTCTGTCCCAGGGCTGTTTTCTCTCACCTCCCCAAACACAAATGCCATGGAGTTTCATGCCACACACAAGAAACCCAGGGGTGGACAGCAAGGCCAGGCTGATCTCCTGGTTGGCAAGTGCTGGGAGCAGAGGTCACCAACCATCTCCTTCTGCCAAAGTACCCCAGGGTGGTAGGGCTGACTTTCCCTGGGACTCACACCTCGCTTAACTCCCTAAACCAGCCAGCTACGGGCTCTGACTGGTACCAGTAGGGAGGAGGGTGCCTTGGGTGGCTGAGTCCTTTTGGTGAGGAGGACGGTGCCTGTGTCTCTGAGCCCAAGCTGAGCAGGCCACCACCCCCTCTGTCCCTGCCCAGCCGTGCTGGCAGCAGCTCCGCCACCGCCTCCTCCAACCTCTGAGGTTACCTCCGGAGTTTCACAGTTGCTGTGACTCGGAAACCCCCACCACGCAGGTCCCTGGAAATGCCAGACACAGCCGGTTCGAAGCATTAGAGCGGCTGCTTCCTGGCAGAGGGGAATTTGGCTTTTCTGTAGAAGTCTGGTGTTGCAATCTCAGTTTCCCAGGTTGTAACGAAGGGAGAAACAATCAGCCATTGGGCTTTACACCAGCACATCTCCCTGCCTCCTCCTGGCCCCTGGGCTGGAATAGTGCTGCATGCTCCCACACTTCATCCTTCCTTCACACAGGCTTTGGCAGCTGGTGTTAAGACTCCTTAAGCGCACCTCCAGCATCCAGCATAAAACAAGAGGCACTTTTTAACAACCAGATGCTGATCTCCAAAGTAAAGCAATGCTCGGAAAAGAACCCTCCAACGACCCTCCCCTGCCAGCATCTGCTCGCCCCATTACCTGGCCCCAGGCCAGTTTGCTTGATTAAAGTCTATCTATTAAGTTTTGTGACTATAGAGAGCCCCGTTCAGCAACGCACAGGATTGGCACTGGGTTGTAAAAGAGGGTTGGAACAGCTTAAAGGCGAGCGAGCCAAACACTTTGGGATATTCACAGGCAAAGTAATCCAAGTCCACAGCTCCCATCGGCACCTGGGCAGCCGGCGCTCCAGAACATGTAATCACCATCCCAGCAGCAGGTGCATTTTCCAAGCTGAGCCGAACCTGCTAACACGCCTATTTGCCTTTGCCATCCCTGAACAGCACTCATTTCCATTTTAATTTCCCATTTACAATCCTCTCCGGGCCAGGAGAGTCGGCAGCAATGCAAGCGGGATGCACGGGCTGGGGACGTGAGCTCGACAGCCCATCAACAGGACGTGACTTTGGCAAAAAATTAAAGCAGTGAAAGAGCTGGCGCAGGAGCGGCACAAGGAGGGGAAGTGGCACGAAGGGCTGTGCTACACTCAGCACTTTTTAAAAATGGTCTCAGCAAAGGCTCTGAATCAGCTCCAGGATGTAAAGTCACCCCACGCTGCCCGCAGCCCTGGCTCTCGAGAGCTCCCCAACACGTGCCTGCGGCGTGCTGGGGTTCACTGTCCCCTCCCTCAATCCCAGAGCTGCAAACACAGGCAGACATTCTCCGTGTGCCTGCAACACATCACACTGAAGCCACAGAGCTCCGAAGAGCGGGGCAAAGTACAGGCACCAGCAGCTCCAACACCACGACGGACAAAGCGTCTTCCCCTTTTCCTACGGCCAACTCCTGCCTCATGGGACGCGCGTGGCTCTAGCCACAGCCCAGACATCCCTGGTGTTGGCACAGCTCCTGGGGCCGGAAAAGCTGAGCACACTCCCTGCCTTCCCCACACCCTCCCTGAGGCGCGCTGGGAACAAACCAACAGCAGGACAGGCAGGATCCGGCCCCACAGCTCAGGACCCACCACCCTGCACCAATGCCAGCAGTCAGATGCTGTCTATCCTCAACTGCTGGGTTAACTCCAGCACAACCAATAAGAGAAAGAAAATGAGTGTCTCACCTTTTTTAGCCGTCTCCATCTCCTCTTCGGTCCAGCGAGAGCTTTCATTCATTTCCAGAGAAGCTGGGGAGGAAGGAGGAAAGAGACCAGTCAGCTGTGAGCAGGACCCAGCCAGCACAGTGAGCTCAGGGGAGGTATCCCAACACTCAAACCCTGTCCCATGCCCTGCTCCCTGGAGGCACGACAAAACCCCACGCAGTGCAGAAGCGCTTCCACAAGAAAGGCTGTCGTGAGGCTTTTCCACGCCACAGTACCCCACGCACAACATCCCCTCAGGATGCACCTCAGTGATGCAAAACCTCCAGTTTGGGCCTGGAAGCGAAGCCAAATGGCTTGAGAGTGGCAGCAGATTTCCTGCTGATTTGGTGCCACGCACCCCGGCCCAACAAGAGGTACCTAAGATGGAGCTGTGTGCTGTGTGCTTTGGAGGAGGCAGACGCAGGGTGGGACCGTCAGAGACGGAGAAACAGCGTCACCTCAGTGGTGACTTTGGCCGACTGCATCTGTCAAGGGTGTTGGCCGAGTGTGACCGCGGGCTCCCTCTGTGCCATCACTGGGCTCTTGGACAACACCGCCGAGCCACTTCCAGCAACAGCAGGGGCTCGTCTGGAGCAGGGCCTGTTGAGGGGGACACGCTGCTCCAGCCAGGACAGGCTGACAGGGGTGCCAGCATCTGATGCTGCCCCTCTCCCCCACTCCAAGCAGGTGCTGGGGACACCAAGGTCCTGCATAAAGCCCTCACTATGCACCGGTCCTGCTGGCAGCCTGGCACAGAGCAAACCCTACAATAACAAACTGGGGTGTGAGTCAGAGACAAAAAACAACTCGGTAAGGAAACAGATTTCCGGCTCAGGCTGCCAAGGGGTTATTACTCTAAACAACAGGCAAAGCATTATTTCAACAGTGATGAGAGATGTTTTGACAGTGTCCTTTCAAAATGGAAAACAGGCTGATAGGTTCAGGATAAAGAATACAGGCACGGAGAGAAGGAAGGAGCTTCCAAGAAGCTCTACAAGAAGCTGGGACCCCGTGGGAGGACAGTGGGGGTTCCAATGCCCACAGCACTGGGCAGAGGAATCTCCTTCAGAGCCGGCTGAGCACGACTGCAGGTGTCACCTCCCCGAAGACAGCACAGGTCACTGCCTCCCCCAGAACCGTGTCCCCCCTGGGACACCAGCCAAGAGGGAGGGAAATCGATACCTCACCGCTTCCCCCCCGGCAGCGGGCAGAGCCGGGGCAACAACGCTCATTTGCGTAAAAGCGAGCGTCCCCAACGCCGTGCAGGCCCTTGGCTCAGCTGGTGATGGCTGTTGTTGTATGGTAAAGAAATGTCAGAGAAACGGCCCGTTTGGTTTGATTAATGGCACCGACTGAGGTTGCGCAGTTATGAAACAGATGCCTACGGGGAGCTCCGGCACGCTGCAGTTAAACCACAATACGGTTTTGTGTTGTTTTTTAATGTTCAATTGGTATTTAAAATGCAATAACTTTCTTAGCCAACCTAAATTAAAGCGCTATTGGAGAGACATAAAGTGAAATCAATTGCTCAGATATGTCACTGGAATCGATCCATTCCTTTTTCCCAATTTAACGGGGTCTAAAGGCTTTCCTCTGTGTTCGCAGTTGAAGTTTATCAAGGACTCTCAGATACCAGGATAAAAAAATCCTGTCTAAGTTACTGGCATTATCTGCTGCTTCTCTGCAGCACTGCTGAACAAGTTGGAGGGAGAGAGCAGGGCTCTGTTGTGCTGGGGACTATTTATATCGCCTGTATGAAAACAGAGCGCTCGCAATCAAGGCTTCAGCCAGTTGTCAGCAGAGAACAGGGAGGCGAAACACCTCCGCGTGATTTATAGCACATGGAACAGCACAAGCAAGAAACTGCAGAGCAAGGAAACCGAGAGGAGTCACCCTGCTTTTATTTTTACCTGCCTGAGGTAGCACAGCAATAATTTTGTACTTTGACAGAGTAGAAAATATAGGAAAATCAGCCAAATTCCTCGATGCGCTGGCTTCTGTAAGTCAATACATGAGCCCCCTCCCTGGGGTGGCAACTGCTGATGCTGCAGATGCCAGAGGCAGATGTGCCCAACGTGGGGCTGTGGATGCTGCCATGAATTCCCATCTAGCCCAAGGCCAGCACGGCAGCGTGGCACGGCTACAGCCGAGTGCCACGTGTGGCCGTGGGCTGGTGCAGTGCCTGGGTGCCACGGTACAGGCAGCACCCTTTGCTGCATCAGGCCTGGATGGAAATGGACCAGCCCGATGCCCAAGGCCAAGCAGGAGCAGATCCCACAGGCTGCAGCTGCTCAGGCCCCAGAAAAATTTGAAAACAGAGCAGGTAGGAGAACTGGCACAGACCCAGGCAAGCCTGGGAGGGCAGAGCAGGGTCCCGTGCAGAGGTCAAGGGGACTTGGAAGCCTGATCAGCTGCAAAGGGAACCAGCTCCGGGTGCAGGAGGGACACGAGCCTTGCCAAAGCACTGCTAAAACTGACGGCTTCCCTTTTTGTCTTTTGCAACACTTTCCCTCTGAGGCCATAAAACCCACCAACACTCAGCCAGGCTTGCAGATGTCCCCACTTATCCTGGTGAACCACGCTGAGTAATTCACGTGATGGAGAGAAACATCACTGCTACTCCCCAGAAAGAAGGATTCCGTGAAGGGAACGCCTCTTCTGCGAGCGGGGAGCAGAGCAGGGTGATGTCCCATCCCAGCACGATGGATACCCCACAGGCCCAGCCCGGGGCAGTGCCTCCCCGTCCCCTGCCACCTACCCAGCTCCGCGCTCTGCTGCGGCGTGGCTGCCTCCTCGTTGTTGGCCTCGTTGGCCATGGAGCGGGTGATGCGGCCCTTGCGCCGGCCCTGGCTGTTGGCGGTTTTGCGACCTTTGGAGGTGACCGTTTCTTTCTCATCGTTGTCTTCTCCGGATGTGTCGTCGTTCTTGTCCCTGCAAAAACGGGGAGAGAAGAAAAAAAAAAAAAAAAAAGTTGTTTGGTTGGTCTGATTTTTAGGTCAAGCAATTATTTCTCTGCACGTGTTTGGGGGTGTTTTTTATTTTTTGTTGGTTTTTTAGGGGGGCAGGTCTGCAGCTTTTTTTTTGCAAACGCAGGCTCTTTTCCTGGCTGGGATTGGCGGTGGGGTGATTTGTGGTGGGGTTTTCTTTCTGCAGCTGGCTGCAGCTCCACCACCAAGTGCACGCAGAGACCTGATGGAGACAGGTTTAATACCAGACCATTCAAATTCATCCCTGCCTCCTCCTCATTTATCTTCCTGAAAGGGACCTGCTGGTAAATGTCTTTGCAGCCTAGATATAATGAAGCCAGATGTTCTTTTAAACCAAGTATTAAGCCCATTACAGATAGCGAGCGGTCTGCGTGCCAACCTTTCCCTGCCACGGCGCTGATGCTCGGCGTGAGGGAGGCAGGGCTGGCTGGAGCTCTTCATCTGGGAGCGCTCACGTTGACATCAATAACACTAAAGGTGAAGTGCCGCGCTCCGCTGCGCCCGGATTGCTCCTCCAGCTCCCGGAGGCTCTCGTAACAACAAAACAAGCTGGAGGATCACGGGAGCTTTGCAGATTGATTGGGATGATATTAAAAAAAAACCCATATCGAGTTGCTTTCCCAGTTTGGGAGCAGCAGGGAAGAGGAATGAGGAGGAGGATCTGCTTTTCCCTTCCTGCAGAGGAGGTGAGGTGGGCAGCCACAGTCCTGCACAGGGTCAGGCAGCCCTGGACTGTGCTGCATCCCACCACCGCATTCCACCACTGCAGCCCCAGCCCAGTGCTCTCACTGGAGCCAGGCGGGGAGGGTCATCCTTACTTTGTCAGTTCTTCTTTGTCATTTTCTGTTTCCTGCTTGTCTTCCTCCTTCTCTCCCTCCTTCTCTTTTTCTTTCTCTTTTTCATCTTTCTCTTCTTGGCTGCTCCGGGGCATTTGCTGCTGCTGCAAAACAAAGGGCGTAAAATAAACCAAGCCCTCAGTGCTGAGGCGGACACACGGCAGCACCTGGGCCAACCCAAACAACTGCTGTGAAACAATGCTGGGGGCGAGTGGCCAAGAGGAAAGAGCTGCAGGCAGAGGGTGCAGGCAGGGCACTGGTGGAGGCCACAGGGGCCGAAAGCTTTCCAGGGAGATCAGAGCTAGTTCAGGATCAGGCGTGGCAGCTGCACTCTGGCTCCTGTTCCAGGCAGTGGGACAGCCCCAGCTGCTCCCCTGGGATCAGGCAAAAAGCAAGGATCTGATGTGGGGGTAAGGCAGAGAGGTGAGAACCACCCTCCTGTTCTGCCTTAGCCACATGGGTGGTGATTTGCAGCCAGTGGATGCGTTTTGCTGGAGCATGAAGGAGACAGGGCACCAGTGACACCCCGAGGCTCGGCGATATCAATGCTTCTGATCTTTTTCCCAAGCATCTGACACAGCCCATGGGCAATGTTTGTGGCTCTGTATCACCGAGCAGGGAAGGTGCCCTCTCTGCCCACTCTTTACCACCTGGCACCCTCAGCAGAGGCCGTGAGCCCAACCACCCCAACGCTGCTGCTGCTGCTCGGACCGAAGGCACCGCGGTACCCCAGGGAGGGACACAGTGATTATTATAGTTCTGGATTTTGTTTCAACAGCTGCAGGAAGGAGGTTGCTGGGGAGGCCTGGTTCCCCTGACCTCCCTTCCCTCTGGCGACCAGCAAACGAGAGGCATTGCATAGACGAGTAGAAATTAGAGACGGAAATGATTTATTAAACCATCCTGCTCCTGGCTAATGCAAGGCTGCTTGCTCCAGGAAACCCACCCGGGCTCACCCGGCCCCTGCCCAGCCTGCAGGGCTTCCACCACCCCTTGGGAAAGGGTTTGGTGATGTAATGGGGGGTAAAATTGCCTTAAAATGGATTTATCAGCAGAAGGTGGCTGGTCTGGCTGGCATGCAGCCATACAGCAAGTACGGATGAGGTGTCCCCACACCCCTTGAGCCAGCAGGACTGGCCTGATCCCCGTCTGCAGAACTGGGCATCCTGCAGCAGCAGCACTGGGTGGAAGCAGAGCTCTCTGCCCCCATGGGCTGGTGCTAAAATCAAAAGCGTGGAGGTGTCAAATGGAACAATTTAACGAGAAAACTGCTGATTCTTTCAGACCCTGGTTCAACACAAGTCCTTAAAACCCAGGCACAGTACCACTGAAACCCCACTGACTTTCAGTTCCTCCTTGCACAGGGGGAGGCAGCTGTGCCACCAGGATCCTGGCACGCTTGGCCAGCCCCTGGAGCACCTCTGCACACGTGCAGAACACAACTGTAATGCATCAGCTCACACTCCTGTTGCTCAGGGAATTGCTCCGTGGGATGCAAGGCTGGGAGGCCCCAGGGGAGAGGGAGTCAGGGAACAATGGGGATGAGCACTCGATTGCCTACAATTTTCCAAAGTCCACAGATCACTACGGCTTGGAGAACAGGCTGTCTCATGCAGCAAGTGGCCAAGGGAAGTGTCACCCCCAGCAAACCAGGCACTGCCCTTGTCAGCCCCCAAACTGGGGGAGAAGGAGGAGGGCAGTGGACAAGCTGGAACAGAAGGTGGGGAAGCCTGCACTGGCTGAAGAGGAGCAAGGGGCATCCATCACGTGCGTTTCTCCAGCGCTGCCCTGAACTCTCTGACTCTGAGTCGCTCCACGGTGAACCCTGAGCATGGGTTCAGCCCAGACAGACACCCACGAGGTGAGGGCTGTGACCTCCGAGGGCCGGGCAGGCAGCAGGACAAGCTCTACCCCAGCCCTGGCCATCACCACCCATCTGCACTCCCCTCACCAAAGGCTTTGGCAAGGGAGGGGAGCCCACATGAGCTTCACAGTGTTTCTACCACTCAGTTGCAAATATTTTCTTTTGAGGGATGGGGGAAACCCTGCATCCCAGAGATCCCAGCTCTCCTTCAGCTTTAAACCCAGCTGTGACACGAGTACCCGCTCCAGCTTCAGGCTGGAGTGAGCATCCAAGAAAGGTTCAGCATCATCTTATCCTGCCTCTACACTTGTCTGAACCAGGGGACTGCCAGCCTGAGCAGCCATTGCAGCTTTTCCCCAGAGGAACAGGCTGGAATGGCAGCAATGCCAAGGAGCTCCCTTGTACCAGCCTACAAATGCAAGAGCATGAAGGCAGGGAGAGATGAGAGTGGCCTTTGTGGCTCACACAGCAACACAGGTGCTTCCCTGCAGAGGCACCTGCCAAGCTTCAGTGTGATAAGGATGGGCAAACCCCACTGGGCTGGCTTCTGTGGGCTACTGCACATCCCTCTCCTCCCAAACGTTTCAAGCCCAGCCTGGTAAGACATCAAATTAAGGCTTCTCCCAGTGCAGAGGCACATCTCGATCCAAGGATGCCCTCTAGTGATTGCCCTGCTCTGGCCACGGCCGGGTGCCTGATGCCAGGAGCGAGAGCCAGGTGGGATAAGCACCCTGCACCCAGCAGGGCAGACAGGACAGGTCTCACCTGTCAGCCAGGTGAAATACGTAAAACAGGCAGCATTGTCACCACCAGGCCACGGTGGGAAAACTGACCCAGCTCCACCCAAGGCCGCGCTCATGTCTTCATCTGAGGAAAGGCTCCCAGCCAAATGCTGATCTGAACCCTGGCAAGCCCACAGTGATGGCTTATCTCCTGTACTACAGCTTGGCTGCATAGCAGGGCACCTGCCAAACACCCCAGGAAACGCCTCTGCTCATGAATGCTCTCTTACATCACACCCGGGGGTACATGCTGGGCTGGAAGCTGCGGGGCTGCCACCAGCCCCGGGTGGGAGCGGGCACCCCGGGCTCCTGAATGAAGCCATTTCCGAGCTCAGCTGCGAATGGCACACACAGAGGGGACCATCCCCCGGTGACTGACCACGGCAGCCGGCCCAGCCCATCCACGCTACGTGCTCTACCCCAAACCTCAGACTGGCATCGGAGCCATGGCACAGTGGTGGGAAGGCACGGCCGGGAACCCGCGAGCCGGCCGGTCCCCCCTCCCGGCGCGCTGCCCCCGCGGTGTGTGGGGAGGCTATTCTTAGTGCTGGACACGGACCAGCTCTGGATGATTCAAGGGACGGGACGCCATCCCAAAGCGTGACGGGCCAGGAAATGCTTCCCCAATTACCAGCTGATGTTTCCCTCTGATTCACACCGCCCCGGCTAGAGGTGGACTGGCAGGTGGGTCAGCCCTTAGTGGACACGCCAAAGGCCGGCACCAAAACTGCTCAGCTCCCGGCAAGCTTAAACCTCTCTCCACCTCCGTCCCTGCCATCCGGGGGATGAGGTACGCCACCTCCCAGAGGTAAACCAGGTACGTGCTCCCCACCTTGCACAAGAGGGCGAAGGGATGTGCCCGAGGCCAGGGAAGATGCCTGTGGCAGAGGGCAGGGCTGTCCCTCCCTCCCAGGTCAGACGCTCTAACCCCAGACCGCCCTTCCTCCTCCTCCTCAGCATCGCTGCTGCTTGTTTTTGCTGCCGACACATCCTGTTTATTTAAAAAGGCCCCAGGACAAAATCGGACGCGGGACGCGTGAGCGAGAGGCCGACCCTGCCCCGAGTCCAGGGGGACAGGCGGCCTCCTCCGCTCCCTGTGCTCCGGCCCGAGCTGCTCCGTAATTACAAACACCTGCTCACCTCTGCCCCAAGCTCCCGCCGGCCCCGGAGCAGCTGGAGCGGCGCAGAGCGCTGCCAGCTCTGCCGGGAACGCGGCGTTCCCGGGGCCGGGCCCCGCCGCAGGCACACATGCTGCCGCAGCGCCCGGCTCCCGGCCCGAGCGGCACGGCTCGCCCTGCCCGGCCAGCTCCTCTGGGCACGTCACCAGCAGGTCGGCCACAGTAAAGCTTCGTCTCCAAGCGCACTTTCGGGGGACACACCGGCTTCCAGGTAGGAGCCGGACACGGACCCTGCTGAGAACGGACCAACTTGCTGCCCCGTCCTGACAGCGGGACTCGCTGGGAGAAAAGCCCTGGCGAGGAAGAGGTGCAGCTCCTCCCACTCTGTTTACTTCCTCTGCCGAGGCACTGCCTGCTTCTGGAAGCGGGACGGGGAGGGCAGGAGGAGGTGGGGGAAGCAGCTCCCCATCTTTGCCCTCCCCGGCCCCGCCGGAGACGCCTGAGCGTGCGGCAGAGAGGCGCTGAAACCAGCCGGGAAGCCCTTGGCGGCCGGCAGCGCGTCCCTCGCCTCCGAAGCGCCCCGCTCGCACGCTCCCCGGGAGCTCCGGCCCCTCATCTCCCCCGGATCACTCACCTCCCCGCTCCCCGGCTCCCGCGAGCGGCCGGTCCCCGACAGCCCCATCGCCAGCTCCCGGCCCCTGCTCACCGCCCAGCCATCCGGGCGCGCTGTGCCTTACGTTCTCCGGCTCTGAAGGCTTCCTGACGATTTGCATAGTTAAGCCGTAAACTAACCACAACATTCCTCTTATGATTTTGCAATCTGCTGGAATAACGTGGTCGCTCTAAGTCGAGCGATGAATCATCATCTATAAACCACAGCTCTCGTCACCGGGGCTCTCAGTGCTGGCTGCAGCCTGCGTGATTAATCCGCCAGGATGCCAAGCTTAACCTACAGTGCAGGGCTATTCATTTTCCAAACTTGCAAGCCTCCGGAAAACGACTGCGTGCTGCCTTCCCTATCCCCTTTGTGGCGAGATGTGCCAGGCTGTGGCAGGGGACCAGGAACCGGGGACCTCCCTTGCTGCCCACAGGACACCCCAGCACTAACCACTGGACCGTGCACCTTGCAACTGAGGCACCCACGCCCTCCCCCGGTCGACCCTCACTCCTTGTGCCACAGCACCCTCAAAACATGCACCAAAACACCACTTTTGCCAGCAGGGATGAGCTCATCCCTGGCAGTCCAGTTCCTGCATCAGAACTACCAGCTCCTGCCACCCCGACTACACCACTTGCTGCTGGAGATGCTAGTGGGGAACCAGGTCATGGTGGTGGCACTGTGAGAGAGCCCGTCCCCGAGCCCAAGTGCCACTGAGGCTGGCATCTCCTCTCTCCCACGCCAGGTTTCAAGGCCAGATTGGCTGCACAGGGGATGCCATGTGGCTGCCAGCAGATGCATCACCTCCCCTGCCATCATTACAGTGCCCTGGGCTCTTACAGGAGATGGAACCACCGGCTCCTGTTTGTTCCTTAAATCAGGAGGGAGTGAGCCTGTACACCCTGGTGCAGAGCGAGCTGTGCATGCCAGGCTGAGCTGCAAGGCACATGGTTTTGGTGCCACTCAAGCTCATTCCCAGCTACTGCAGGCAGCGAGCTCCGGGTTTTTGTTTAAAAGCGGCTCTGCACCCTCGCCACAGTCTCACTGCGGCAGCACAGGGACATGTGCCAACCCTCTCCCCAGCATGTCACACCAGAGTCTGTCTCGACAGGGACTTTGGAGGGAGCTGCATCCCACCAGCGTGAGCCCCATACCCTCTGGCAGCTGGGAGCACCCACTCGGCTGTGCCGCCTCTCCCACGTGCAGGGCACCAGCTCTTCACTTCTCCAGCGCGTGACTTCAGATCAATGGCATTTATGATGTTCTCCCGGGCACTCAGCTGCGGAGCAGGCTCAGGCCGAGGTCATTGCACGCAATCAGGGAGTTGCAAATTAAAACCAGCTCGAGATAAGCTGAAGACTAAAGGCCAACGCTATGCCGGCCAGGAACGCCTGGGGTTTGCTTTGCTGCTTCTCCACGAGCCCCAGCGCAGCTACCATGGCCATAGGCACGCACGGGTGCCTGCTGGCATCACCCTGAACATCCCACAGGGTCCGGACCTGGCACCACGGGGCAGGATGCTCCGTGCAGCACAGCCAGCGGGACCTCTGGCAGGTCACAGCAGTGAGAGCCAGGGCAGGGACTTGGCCACAGAGCCCCTGCAGCACCAGCCTCTCCGTCAGCCACCACGCTGCCCAGGCACCCAAAGTGCCTATGGAATTTCCTTCCTCACCAATGCCCCAGCAGAGGCAGAAGCACCCACCTCTGAGGTTTGGTACTGCACAGCCACTGCAAACACTGCTCCCCACACGTCCCTACCACCTCCCGAGGCAGGCTGGATACGGAGCACAGGGAGGATGGCTTAGAAATACACGTGTGTGTCATGTAAGCAGCTCCCAGGGCCTGGAGCCCCTGCTCCAAAGGTCTGGAACGCCTCAGGCCTCGCTGCCACCCACTGCCACACAGCCTGGCTTCTCACGACCGCGCGCGGCACCCTCCACTCATGGGAGAAACCACAAAGCAAAACAAGCCGCTGCCAAAACAACAAGGGGAGGAAGAGGAATGTCTGCCGGCAACTTGGCTTTGATTGCTTGTGTCCCAGGGCTGGGTTTGATGCTGTTGGCTGTGGAAGCAAGTCAAAAAAAAAAAAATCAAAGGGCCAGGCTCAGATTTCCTAAGAATGATAGAGAGCATGGGGATCACTCGGTCCAGCTCAAACTGTGACAGCTCTGAGCGGGGCTGCTCCTCTACCAGCAAACAGCCAACTCTGCAACACCATCACCACGTGGCAGGGATGGAGAACACCGAGGCTGTGCCCAGTGTCCTGGGAGACACGGACAGGCCCTGTGCACATTCACCAGCGCAGCTCTTGGGCACCACAGGCCACAAAACACGGCCAGTGCCAGCAGCAAAGCGCTGGCAGCTGCAGCCAGGCTGCCCTGCCATGCCATGGGAAAGCCCTGTGCCATCTCCCAGGCTGCTGGTCCTGGGGGCATGCAGCATGTCAGGGGTGAGGAGAGGGGCTGGACCCTGCATCACTTGCCAGACCACAGGACAAGCATGCCCAGGTGCAGTCACCCAAGCGTGGGCTCTTCTTGGGCAGCACTGGGAGCCTGCTGGGCACAGGAACCATTCAGGCAGGGCCCTGTGTGGCTCAGCCCAGCACAGCCGGCACTGCCGCCTTCCCACCACTCGCTCCGTGATAGCAGGGAGGCACTGAAGTGATTTTTACAGGACCCGGCTCACCAGATCCCTCCTTGAACCACTGAGGGCTTTTCCATAAGAGGAAATGTTTCTTTTCTGGGTCGCTGCTGAGTTTTTTAAAAAGTGATTTGATTGCTTGCGAAGGGAAAAATGACCCGAAGGGAAGAGAGCGTAAGGTTTGGAAGCAGTGGAGACGAGCCCCCGCTCTGTCCCAGGCAGGGAACACGTGTTTTCTCTTCCCTGTGGTTTGCTTTGCCCCGCTCCCCCCTGCTCGCAGCCCCCCGGCCACACGCCGACCCCTCTCCGAGCCCTGCCAACAGAGGAAGGTGCCAGGTCAGCAGTTTGTGGGATGCAGAGCAGCATCCACACACGCCACGAACAACCAGGGGCAAAGCCAGCCCTGTATCCTTGTGGAAGCAGATTTCTGGGATTTTCAGCTGTGCCTGCTTTAGAAAGCAATTTAGCAATGACATGACCTATTTCCCATCTACTCCTAGTCAAACCTGGATCACAACAACAGATGAAACAACTCATCCCAAAACCCAACTGCAACGAAGATGCTGCAGGTCCCTCGCTGGGATCAGCAATGCCTAGCCTGGATCCCAAACCCTGCCCCGAGGAGTACTCACGTGGGCAGGGGCGTGGTGCAGCCCTCTCTTCGAGGACACATCGACCTGCTGCTGGAGAAACACCAGTCCGAACCTGGGGGCCAACTGGAACGGGGGCTCACCTCACTCACGTGTTCTGTTATTGCAACCAGATGTGGTCAAGCAGCACGGAGGAGCCCGGCTGTGAGGGCCAAGGGGTCCATCAGCGAGGGCTCCACCAGCAGCCTGTACCACTGCTACCCCTGAGGAAAGTGGCTGCGTGTCCCTGCTCTGAGCCCACAAATCTCCCTGCTGTCCCTGCACTGTCACCAGCCCACATGGGGACCTGGGGACCAAGCAGCCACCCTCCTGTGGCAATGCATCCTCTGATTCTTCTCCCAAATATGGCCATGTCATTCTCATTAATTCACCCCCAAAACTGCAGCTGGGATTTCAGGAATGCAAGTTTCCGTTGTGTTTGCCCGATTGTGCTGCCTGGAGGGGCGGCAGGGCTGCGGGAAAGCTGCTGCACCCTTGTGATGGGGGAACAGGCACGATGGACCTCATGGGGCACACCTGGGGGATCAACGGGAGTCCAGACTGAAAGAACAGGTGCCAGGGGAGGGTTACAGAATCGATCTCAACGCGAGCATCGCTGTGTCTCACACCTCACCCACCTCCTGCACAGGCATCCCAACGTAAACCTCACTGGTGACTGCAGGTTTAAAGCCTGCACCAAGCGCCCAAGGGACAAACACTCTGTGAGATGTTCCTTCCTGTGAGGCCGCACTTGAGCAGGACCAGGACCACAGGGTCTGACCAAGTTCAACTTCTCATTGGTCCTGCAGCCTCAGCCTGACTTCCCTGGCCATCGGCAGCCCTGTCACGCTGCAGATTTCTCCAGAAAAATGAGCCAAATTCAAGCCCTTTTATATCCCAGCAGTGACATTCCACTGGCAGAAGATGAACCCGTGCCCCAATACTGACATCCCTGGCATCATTCCCAACCAGGCAAACTACTGCATCACAGACCAGCCCTGCTCATCCACAGATAATTTCAGGGCTGTTTTAGATACAACACTCCAGTCAGCACAGCTTTAAATGCCTGCAGATTAATTTCTTGGTATTTGTGGCACAAAGTTTACTGGCCACATCCAGGGCTGTGTCTGTCTGATGTGCTGCATGATTAAATCAGGATTTTTTTGACAAGTATTTCCCTGCATTGGGAAGAGAAGTTGTCAAACCCTTTATCACTAACGAGGAGCTGCTCCCCGGGACTGATGAAGATCAAATGGTTCCCAGAAACAAGTATCATTCCTCTCATTAGCTGCTGTGGTTACCGCAGTGGGGGCACTTGCACAATTTGCAGAGTTAGAGCAGTTTGCTGAGCTCTGGACCTGATCCCTGGGGAGGGAGGAGAGACACTGGCATGGCAAGGCTGGAGCGTGGCAGGAGATCTGCTCCTGCACTGGGGACAGGGTGCAGGGAGCCCTGGAGTCGTGGCCAGGCACTGTCTGGAATCCCAAACCCTGCTAGTGTGACAGGGCTGCTGGTGGCCAGGGAAACCTGCTTGGCCAGGTTTTTCTTAATGCTCCAGGACCCATATGATATCAAACCTGGCCAGATCCTGCTGGGATGGTGCTTCTGCCAAAAAAGTAAGCGGGCTGTTTATAAAAATCTGGGTTGGGGCTGTTTATCCGCGTTGGTGAGGGGAACGGTTTGTGTTTGGGGAGGGCGGGACAGACGGCGGGACAGATAATTCGATTTGGGTTTTGGCAGGGGACAGGGAAGAGGGTGGGCCTGGGAAAGGCTGTCGGGCCTGGCGGGGGACCGCGCTGGCCGCCCGGCCGGCTCACACCGTGGGTGCCCGCCCTGCCGGCACGGGTCTGGCACCGCTCTGGGCGGAGGAAGGAGGGTCTGGGAGGCTCCAGTCCCCCAGGAGTGAGTCCTCGAAAGCGTCGGCGCTAACACACAGCCCTTCAGCCAGGGAATACGTGAGCACTGTCTGACAGCACTCCGAGGGGCCGGCGTGACGCTCCGCTCTGTCCGGCGGCTGCGTCCCTCCACCATGACTTCATCCCCTCTGAGTCATCCCCAGGGCGGGCAGGCGGCTCCTCCAGCCGCCCATCGTCCTGTGGCTGACAGACTGACCATCGTCCCCCTGCTGACAGACTGACCATCATCCCCCTGCTGACAGACTGACCATCGTCCCCCTGCTGACAGACTGACTGTTGTCCTGTGGCCAACAGACTGACCTTCATCCCCCTGCTGACAGACTGTCGTCCTGTGGCTGACAGACTGACCATCGTCCTGGGGCTGACAGACTGACCACCGTCCTCGGGCTGACTGACTGACCATCATCCCCCTGCTGACAGACTGACCATCATCCCCCTGCTGACAGACTGACCATCGTCCCCCTGCTGACAGACTGACCATCGTCCTGGGGCTGACAGACTGACCATCATCCCCCTGCTGACAGACTGACCACTGACAGCTTTGCCTGGTGGGATGGTCCCCCACCTGGCCATTCCAGCAGTGCATGGGAGACGATGGCTTTTCCCCCCCAAGGAATTCACTGGCAGGAAGAGTATCTGGCATGCTGCGGCTGCTCCACTACCACGAGGGCAATGTTACTCCAAAATCAATGCAAATTTACCCTGGAAAAAAAACCTCACGCTCCAAACGGAATAATTATGTTGAAGTAGAGTCACTTTCCTTCCAGCCTGGTTTCAGCCCAACACTTGTGTTCCCACAGCCCAGCAAAACAGCTTCCCAAAGAATGAAGCACACAGCGCTTCAATTTTGGTGTCCCTGCTGTAGAATTCAGGAGGTTCACAGAGAGACACTGAAATACCCTGCAGAGTGACTGCCACAGACCCGGAGTTGTATGGACACAGCCACACAAGGGTTTGTCATTACAAGCTCATGCAAATTTATGCTCATTACTGCACGCTATTGGATCAGATTGTTTTACCATGGCACAAATTCTTTTTTTTTTCAATGAGAAATGACAACAAGGAAGCTATTTCTCTTCCCATCAATCCCCCCCACCCTCGCAGGGTTCTACTGCCTTTTCATACACAAACACAGAGGTTTATTTTAGAAAGATCTTATTCTCAGGAGCCTCAATATTATGCATTGTGACCCATTGGCTGTGGATACCTTCCAGTGAGCAGTGCCATGGAAGGCGGCATGCCGGGAGCATCCTGCCTCCGAGTGGGCGGCTGCTCCGTTTTCTGACAAACTGGAAGTGGAATCATGTGAAGCCCCTGCTCTTGGCAGGAGATTTTTAGCAGTAAGTAGCAGCTTTATGAGGAATATCTTTTGCCAGGGGACTATCAGCCAGGGAGCAGTGGGATTCTTATTTTTTAATGGACTTTCAATAAGTAGGCCACAAAGATAGTCTTGACGGAGAGTAGCTTTTCTCTACGTGTAATTATCTCCCCTTCGCTCTCAAGCTCCCTGCAGCCTCCAAGAGCAAATAAGACCACCAACCTCTCCGTGAGAAAAGGAGCAAGAAACCAGCATAGGGCCACTTGAAATGCTCTTTGTATCAGATCTCATCTGCTCTCCTCTTGTCTGATACAAAAACCAACCTCTCCTCCCCTCCTCTAAATTAATTAAAGCTCAGCTTTTGGTGTTTAACTGCTCCAACCCTTACCAGCAGGAAAAGATTTGCTTGGAGCATGGGCAATGCTGGGAACATGATGCCATGCCTCCCAGTGCTGCAGGAAGGCTGTCTATGATTCTGTCTCCTCCCTGCACATTGCCCATTCCTGTGTGTCCCACCGTGTCTCCTGTCCTTTCTCCTGTCACCATGTCTTGTTCCTGAGACTGGGCAGGTAATGGCAGAGCTGCCAGTGCCACGTCAGCCCAGTGCTGCTGCTCCTCAGTCACAGTCCCCACTCCTCACCAGGCCACGAGGAAAACAGAACGAGGATTCCAAACACTCCAGGCCCCCGTGGGAACAAGCAGGGAACAAGCAAGGTGCTGGCTGAGCCTTCGGGACAGGTTGCTCCCAAATGAGCACTCCTGCAGCACAGGCAGAATTTGAGCTGCTTCTGAAAAGACTCACTAAGCAAAATGCCACCAGGAGCATCCCTCCATCCCAGCCCTCCAGGTCTGGCAGTATCTGACCTCTCCCACGATGGTCTGTGCAGTCACACACTGACCCAGTCTGGTCTGGGGAAGCAGATCCCATCAGCACCACACCCAGGGGAGACCCTGGCTCTGTGAAGAGGTGCGAGGGAGACTCTTCACTGCTCCCACCAGCTTCTGGCAGGATTTTTAACAACTTACTAGTCCCTTTAGTACCTTAAAATGCCACCCTAAAACGAGTGTCTCCCCAGCAGAGCCCTCCTCTGCAGCGCAGACCCAGCCCCTCAGCAGCAGCGTGCCCTTCCCAAGCCTGCACGCAGGCTCTTCCAGCACTCCCCTCATGCAGTCTCGCAGGAAATGGATGCAAATACCAGAGGTATCACAGCACAAAGTGTGAGTTTCAAAACCCCCCAAGATCTCTGTGGGAGAGCTGCTCCAGGCTGAACGCAGCAGCTGCTGTTCTGTACCTCTCTCCTACTGTGAATCATGCAGCCAGCCCTTGGCTCTTAAAAGCTTGTCTGAACATCCCACCTTCCACCTGAGCATCCTACAGCAATGGGAAATATTCACTGTGTCGCTTCCTCCCAGACTCAGGGGGACTCCTCTTTCAAAAGCAATGATGTTCTGGCTGAGGTCTGCTCCAGGGGAGGTGCAAATCATTCCCTTTGGTGCGATTCCTACTTGCAAAAACAGTCCTACAGTCGATGAAGCAATTCCCTTCTTCTAAAGGCTGGCACTGAACAAGGCTCCGAAGGGCAGCACACATCTCCACTGCTCGGGCTGGATCATGTGGAAAGCATCGTGGGAAATTCTGCAACCAGCGATGTTTTGGATCCTTCTAAAACCCAAAACACAAACAGTCCCTGCTGGGTGCAGGATGGGCAGGTCTGCGGCTGCTGGGGTAGGTAGGCAGATGCAGAGCAAAGCCTCTCACTCGCCACACTTGCTCAATTTAACATTGAAACCAGAATGAGCTGTGCTAAATGTCTCCACCGCTAACAAGAAACAAATGTGGCCTCATGTTCTAGTTGCTGTGATCTAACAAAACAGACCATGGTAAACACTATAAAAATGTACTGGAGGGAACCACCCTGTGTTTGCTGGGAGAGGGACTGGATAATCTAATAGGGCTTTATCCATCTCTAATGTCTCTGAAAAAAAGAAGGGAAAATTGGGCCCCGTCCATGGCATTCGTCATGTGCTAGCTATTCTGATGTCTTAATGCTGCAGAAATCAAATTGGAGTGAGGCTACCTATCTGCTTCCCAATCAGGATCCAGGCCCAAGTGCTGCTTTTTATGGCCATGCAGCGTGAAGATCTGCTGATGTCAGTGGTGTCACGGGCAAGGCCAGTTTTTCCATCCTTATCCCCACCTTATCCGGGGAGACAGTCCCTTTGTGGCTACCTCACTCTCCTTGTGACATGAATAATCACTCACTTCATGGACCTGGGGATCCACCAGCAGGACCTGCCTCTGGCTGAAAGCATTCGTGGGGATAAGGCATCTGGCCAAAAGGTTAGCACTGATCTGTGTTCCTGGGTATCATGGTATCAGCAGCAAAACTGCCAAGGTCATGTCTAGATTTGTATCTTGGCCACGGTAATGGTAAGGGTTGACTGAGTCGCCTGCCCCCAGGCACCTCCTGGTGCTCTGGTATCTGCTCTGCCCTTGAACAAAGGGTTAAGGATCTCTGCTAGCTTCAGTGCCAAATCTGCCAGCCCCACAGGAGACCCCCATGGGGATCCTGGATACCCTTTGGCACTTCAGATGGATTTATATGCTTCTGCTCAGGTGTCACCAGAAGTCACTCCCACCCAAGTAATTTTTCTCCCACACCTTTGCCTATAGGAAGAGCCTTGGGCAGGCTCTGCAAAGCAGGAGCCCCACCCAGCTCCCAGGAGCTCAGCTGCCATCTCCAGAGAGAGACACAGACCCCACACAGAGGCCAGGCTGCATGGGCAACCCCATGCTCCTGACACACAGCCAGGTTTTCCACCCTCACTCCATCCCCTTTTTTAACCATCTTGGACTTGTTGCTTTTAAAGACACTGTGACCTTGGCATGGGGATGGACAAACACCAACTGCCATTAATTAACAGCATGTTCTGAAAAGCTACGCAGAGCACAACCACAGCCCCATCACAGCCTGCAAGCAAGATCTCCATGTGGGGAGGGGGGAAAAGCAGCATTTGTGGGGGGGGCTCAGAGAAAGCGCTGCAGCTCCTTGCTCAGCCTGAGGGATGACGCTTCCACGCGCTCCTCCAGCTCTTACCTGGCTCTTCCCGCGCCGCCGGTAATTCCTTCTTACGAGGTTCTTGTAGTTCTCATTCTTCTTGGTCAGGTAGTAATAGAGGACGCAGTCAGCCACCGTCTGCAACGACACGGGCAAGTCATGGAACAGAAGGTCCTGTCCTCCTGTGCTGTTGGGGCACAGACTTCCAGCAGCAGCGTTCAGAACTGGTCATCACCAGGTCTCCTGCTGCTCCTGAAGACCTGCAGCCCAACAGCTTCCCCACACCTCCCTCCCTAAGGCTTCCAGTGGAACTGGAAGAGGGGGACAGTGCACGGTGTCCTGGTAAAACAGGCTCAGCTCTTCCAAAGGACAGACCAGGGCGGTCCCGCGGGCGTTCGGAGACGGAGATGGGGTGCTGAGCAGAGATCACCCCGTGCTGGAAGCAAAGCAGGGGGAAGGGCTGACCCCAGATGACCGTGGCAACCAGAGGCAGGAGAAGGAGCCGCCTGTCAGCCTCTGTTGCAGTTACACGAGGCACAACCTGCCACGCGACTGTCAGCGGGTGTTACTTCCAGCCGCTCGGCTCGCCGGCTCGAGCGCGCACGACTTCGTTGTGGGCAAACTGAGATCCCGGCGCTCGGAAGCTGCCATCCCAACTCCAGTGGCTGGCTCCACAAGCACCATCACAGACTGGACACGTCAGGAAAACAAGGAGCCACGGCCAGGACATACCCTGCTCCTGAACGGCACCAAGTGTGCCGTGCTGGGAGAAGTCCTCTGCTGAACAGGGTGGGCACCTGAACGCTGCCTTGGGCTACGCCTTCACCCACAGGATCAGGGGCTTCATGGAGAGAAATTATCCCCCAGACCCATCGTGCCACAAGTCCTCAGGAGCTCGGGGCAGCTGTGTGTGCCCGGGGGTGCCCGGGGGCTGTGCTCAGCCCATCCCTCTGCGAGGAGTGGAACCATTTGCAAAAACAGATTGCAACTTTTGAAGTGTTAATTGGATCTCTTTCTAATCTAGCCCTGATTATACACACACACACGCGAACACAAAAACTTACAGTCATCTGTTCCAAGGGCTAAGATCACTACTTTTTTATAATGCAATTTAAAAATCTATTAATTCATTACATTGAGCCATACTTTGCAGCTCTCTCCAACAGGATAATGGATGTGTTCTGTATGATAATTACAGCCTGATTTACAAACGAGTACAAATAAAATTAGAAGACATTTTACAGCTTGGAACACAGACTGGATTGTGAGCATCATCCAAGTCCCACCACTTTCAGCTTTATCGAGCGCGAAAGGATGAGGAGCCTGGGATCTTACAGCAACAGCAGCAGCACAGGGCGGCTGCTGGCCTTCCTTGCTGCTTTGGACAGGAAGGTCAAGGTCTTATAAATTATTTCCCCAGCCTGAGTTATGAGGAATCAGAGTATAATTTAGGCTGGAAGTGACCTCTGCAGGCCACCCACGGAGAGCAGAGTGGTTCCCCCAGAGCAAGTGGACACCGTGTGTATGAAACTCTGCATGAGGCGGGCAGAGGATGCAAATGACTAAAAGGACCAGAGAAGCAACAGCTTTCAAATGTTTCTTGTTCAGGAGAGCATCCAAGTGACAGACAGCTGTCTTTTCAGGCTGGGTCTGCCCAGGATCTGCCCGTATGGCCTGTCCCACGGAAGGCACCTGGCCTTGCTCAGAATGGGACCACAGACTCACTCCTCCATCAGGTCTTTTTCTCAAACCTTTCTTCCATCAGCCCAATTAACAGCAAAAACAAGAAGTCCAAGCAGCACAACACAGAGAGGTCTGGGAAAGGTCAGGCAGTTCCCGTGAGCAGCTATTCCTAAACACCAAGGGGAGGTGTGCGTGCTTCCAGGACACCCACCCAAACTGTTGGATGAAATGGGACTCAGTCCACCCTCAAAAATCTCTCTCCCTGAGCGAAAAGACCCCTCCACTTCGTACTGGGCAGCTGGGTGCCCACCCTCTGTGTGACAGCCTGGCTGGTGCAAAATGCCTCCGGGAGGTGCTGGAAAGCAGCTCCCCAGGCAGATCACGGGGTGGGCTGCGCCGCCCACGCGCCAGGCTGGCTGCGTTCACACCTCTCGCGCTCCCAGCTCCCCGTCTCTGCACGGCTGACTCAGTCCCCGTCTCTGCAGGGAGCCGGGAAGCGTCTGGACCCTGCCCGGGGCTTGGAGCCACCACCGCCCACAGGTGCCCAGCATCTGCTGGCAGCTCCAGCACCAAGAGCCAAGTGAAGGAGGAGAGGCAGCACAATTCAGGTGAGAGCCAGGCAGGGAGGCTTACCTTCCTGTCCAGAAAGGATGCGATCAGGCCGAAGTTCTTCGGATGCTGCATGAACCTGCAGAGCGAGAGGGACAGGGTTACTGCGGGCGCTGGCTCTGACCCCCTCGCAGCTGGGCTGCCGTGCCCTGTGCGCCCGGAGCAGCAAGGCCAGCTCCCCGAGGGATTTTGGGCTTTGAGAAAATATTTGTCTGCTGCTCAGCTTCCCAGAAAGACAGGAACTTTAAATTTAGCCCAGCGGAGCTGGGCTGGTTGGGAGCTTCGATGTGCAAATGTTCATCATGGGTGGGAGAGGGAAGGAGGGCCGGCAGTGCCTGACAGCTGCTCCTCACGCTGCTCCATCCCATGGCCACACGAGCCTGTACCAACAGCAGGACAGGGCAGGCACAGAGGGCAGCTGCACACCTGGCCAAGCCTCAGGATCTGGCAAGGAAAGGGCGAGGAATTGCCACCACATCCCACATCGTGGCTGTGGGTGGCCCCGGCGCTGAGCAGGACTCCAAGCCCTGCTGGGCTGTTGGGAGCAGCTGCAAAGGACAGGAAGGGAAACCCAAACCCCGGGAGGAAGCATAGAGCTGCCACATTACTGAGTTGCTCAAGAGATCCCCAGTGGCACAGCAGCTCTGAGGAACGCTGCCTCATGCCCAGCAAGTGGAGGAGCTGTCAACAAGCTCATCCCTGGCTCTGGCAGCCCGGGAGGGTACACTGCCCGCTCAGGGGAAGCTGTCCCCACTAGCAGAGACGCCTCCTCCAGCAAATCCCTGTGCCTAGCTGGTGTGGAAGCACTGAGGGCCAGCAAGCCCTTGGCAGGAGGTGCTGCTGCTGGCAGCACAGTTAACCAGTGCACTGCCAAAGCACGGGGAGCCCACTGCGTGGTGACTTTGTGCCAGGAGAGGTGGCCACCAGCACGGGCTCTGCCCCGGGGAGCTGAGCAGCATGTGCACCCCTGCCAGCTCCCAGGAGCTGACAGCTCTGAGCCCTGGGGAAATGGATCGGAGGCAAAAGGTGGGAGAGCTGCGGCGTGGGTGCAACGTGGGCAAGATACGGTGAGGAGCTCTGTGTCTCCAGCCCTGCCAGTGATTCCCCTGGGGCAACTGGCTGAGCTCTCTCCTGCTTTTGCTGCTCTGTCCCAGTGTCAAACTCGGAGTCAAGGCACTGAGCTGAACTCAGTGAGGGCCTGACCAGCTCCAGCCATGGCAGCAGGACGTGGGTGCTGTCACCCCCGTGTTGATGCCGTTCTTGATGCAGAACTCCCATATGGTTTGGGTGGCACCGCAAGATCCCTGTCACCATAACTGGTCACCAGAACAAAAAAGAAACCAGAAATGCTAGGAAGGGAAAAAAAAAAAGGAAAAAAGCGAAGCAGACAGGCTGCTTAGACAACCTGGGATGAGGGCAGGGAGCCAGAGCCAGCTTCTGTGTACACAGCACAAAGCCAGGGCTGATCACAGGACAGGGTTTTCAAGGCCATGCTATCAAGGATGCTAACACACTGTCAGGGGCAATGCACACAACAATCCACTCTTTTTCATGGGCCAGGCCATCTCCCCATAATGAGAGATGGATGCTGCATTCTCACACTGCCCAGCACCACACAGCCTGGATGCCTGAGCAGTACCCTGCTCCTTCACCAGCAAACCACAGCTTCCCTGGGAGTAGACCAGCGATGGGCTCTCAACAGAGACCTGAAATCCTGCCCAGAAGCAAATCACATCAGGTTCTTCCTCGTGGTTACGTTCTGACAGCTAAAATAGTTCAGACCTGCAGCTTGTCAGCCTTGCACTGCCTGCCTGTTTACTCCAAGAGTCCCCGCCAACTGGGCTGAACAAAAGGTTGAACCAGGTTTTCCTGGTCTCAGGAGGAGGCCAGCTCTAGGTCACGATCACGGATGACACAACTCCAGTTCACCTTAAAAACCCAGGCTAGAAGCTGCAGCACAGCAGGCAGCTCGGCTACCGGCACGCCAGGACGGGGGAGAGCCGGGGCAGGACTCCCTACACCCTCCTCACAGCTCCTGAGCACCAGTCTCTCAAAACGAGCTTTGTGAGAGCCCTGAAACCCTGCTGTATTTATGCCTCGAGCTCTGCATCACCCAGTGATGACACAGAATCCACCGTGCACTGCAGGATGCACACACTGGGTGTGGATTCCTCCAGCCCCATTAGCCAGGCACAGCCCTGCCATTAAAGACCGAGTAATTAGCCTTTGCGTCATTTGTGGCAAGCCTCGCTGTTTGGAGTGGCACATTTTAAGGCTAATTAGCAATGAGGATTCTCCTCTATCAAAGGCTTGGAGCTGCTTTGCTTGTTTTGTTCTTTTTCGGTCCATCTTGGCAATTAATTATTTCAGCTGCAAACAGGAGTCCTGACGAGCAGGGGGAGGAGGAGGGATCCTGGACACAGAGAGGCTTCCAGCATGGCTGGCCATAGGCATGCTGGTAATCCATGGAGCCATCCCCTGCTTGTCTGCAAGCCAGACTAAGTGGTGCTGCAGCTCGGGACAAGGTGGCACCCACACACCTCCACATCCCTCAGGTCCACAGCAGGGAGCAACACCAGAGCTTATCCCGCTGGAAGCTGAACTCCAGCACTGCTTTTACAGACACTCACAGCACTCTGGGGGCACCAAGGATACTCCAGGCCTCCATGCAGACACACACCTGGGTCCCTGCTGGGCTCTGGGATACAAGGGAGTCTGGATGTGAGATCAAGTTGAGCACCCACATCTGAGCTGGAAGCGCAGTGGTACCCAGGGAAGGGATCAGCGACTCCCCAAGTGATCTCACTTGATAGAGCAAAGCTGTTCTCAAGCACTGCTTGCAAACAGGAGAAAGCACCACAGCCAGAGTCTGCACGTGTCTGATGTGGGAATGCATCCATGGAAACAGCAGCCGGTGGCAAATCCTGCAGACAGCAGGATGGAGCACTGAGGGACAGGCACCAGCTGGGAGCTGCAGCCTGAGGGGGTCTACATAAGGGGCTTGGATGTTGACAGCCCCGAAAATCCCCTGGACACACAGTGCCCAAAGGACAGCATGTAAATCCAGAACGGCAATGTGCGTGTGGAGCGTTGGGTTTCACTGGCGTTACTGTTAAACTGGGAATGCTGATGCAACGGGGAATGCAAAAGCTGAAAAACTTCCCCTTCTCACCCTGCCACGAGCAGCAGCTTTTCCACAGCCCAGCACAGGGGCAGGAACACCCCGACCAGACAGCAAGGCCTGAAGTTTCTGTGCAGCAGCATCACCCTGTGCCCAGGTTCAAGGTAACACAGCAACAAGATGTGTCTTGTGGGGGACAAGAGAAGCCGGTGGGGAATTCCTGCCTCGGTGTGCTGGGGCTCCAGCTGAAGCCCCGCACGGATCCTGCCCACGCTCCCCAAGGGCTGCACAGAGAGGCGCGTGGGCCGCACTCACTTTTCCCGGAAGGTCTCCTTCTCCTGTTCGCTCCACATGTTCATCACCTGCCGGTCCTTGTAGACCTTCATGGGGTCATCCATGAGGCCGTTCATGTTGATGAATTTAATGCGCTGCTGGTCGGCATCGTAGAGCATGGGCGGGATGACGGCGAGCTGGCGCATCTGCTTCTCCAGGTTCTTTGGGGAAAGCAGAGAGAACAGTTGGTCAGCACCACGGGCCCGCGGGGAACGCAGGGGACAGATGTTCGAGAGGAAAAGGACAGGCGGAGGAACAGGAGAATTCAAAAGCAAGCACTAGACAGCTTTATTGCCAGAGTAATTGTAAATTAAACGCTGAAAGAGGCTATCGCTGTCAGCCAGGAAACAATTAATCTTTCATTTTGGAAAAAAAAGGCTTCAAGATCCTGTGTGGAAATGTCTGACTTAAGTGAAACAGCTCCTGTCCGTGATGAGAAACACGTCAAAGCAGTGGTGGCGCAGGGAATGCCGACCCCTTCCCAGTCACGTGGAGGTTCAGCCCCCCATCCCAACTGCGAGGGAAGCGGACCAGCCTTGCAAAACTTCCTGAAAGGGTGGACAGAGGGAGACATCATGCTTCCCTTCCACAGGAATCCTGAATTCTTCCAGGAGGTTTCAAATGTCACCGTAACGGGGCTGTCATTCCTTACTGCAACACCCTGGGACATAATCCGATGCCTCTACTCAATCCTATGGAGCACAAAGTTCATCCAAAGCCCCAGCTGCACACCAGGACAGGACAGACTGGGCACACTGGTTTCCTTAAGTATTTGCAACAGAGAGGCCAATGTGATGTCTCATTTGTGCTGTCTTCTGCTCAAATGCCAGGACTGTCCCTTTGGCTAAACTGCTGGTGATCCCCTGGCACAGGTCCACCCAGTGGGGATGAAGGGATGCTCTGGCCAGCCCCTTTCAATTCCACCATCACTCTGAGTCCTCCCTGTCACCTGGGATGTCACTGCTCAGACAAACTCCAACCCTTGACCTAGGAAAGCCAGGTCTCAAGTGCTGCTGTTTTGATTTACAGCCAGATGCTGGGTCCTGGGAGAACAGTAATGGCCAACCCTTCCAGGAAGCTGCTGACCCTGGCCTGTCCAGGGCTGCTCTGCTTCCCTGCTGTGCCTGATCAGACCCAACCTCCTCCTCCTCCTAAAACACAGCTCTCTGCACAGACATGGACATTTCAACACATGTGATCACCTTCCCCGTCCTCACTAGGTCACCTCCCATTTAGAAACCGGCTGCTCCAGATGCCTCCTCATGGTGGGAGGTGAGGGATGGCTCACAGCTGGAGCATCAACCTGGGTAACTGCAGACTGCCCCTGGTGACAGGAGAAGCCCCTGTGCAGAGCAGAGAGGATGCTGGTGGAAGCACTGCCCGCAGCTGAGGGCACAGGGCCTCTCGGGGTGTCAAGCAGTGCCACTACACCCCACCAGCCAGACCCCCCTCCTCTCCAGCAACACGCTGGGGTGGAGAGCTGGCCCTGCTGCCAGAGATGCTCCCCAGCTCTCACCTCCCTGCTCCTTCCAACCCTGTGGAAGAGCTGGAAGCTCTTAAGGTCTCCTCTGAGACAAGCAAAGCAGAGATTTGGGGCTCAGCAGGCAGCTGTCAGGATGGAGTTTAGCAACACAGGGTGCAGGAGCATGGAGGTGATCAGCTAACACTCCACTTGGCCAGGACCTCTGCAGAGTCTGAAATTTCCCTTTGCTTCCAAGATCCGTGTCCTCCACGTTGTCACCTTAACTGGCTAAGAGCAAAGTGCCTGGGATCCCAGACGGGGATCAGCTGTGGTGTGCAGGCAGCAAACATCCCAGCTATTGCTGGGCAATGGCTGCTCTCCCCTCCCAAACATGATCCATTCACTGCAGCTCGCCTCCGTGCCAAGAGAGCAGAACCCTTGTGAAACCAGATCCAAACGAAGCCGAGGTCATGGGGATGTTTCAAGATGAATGGAGCACTCCCAGAAGATGTGGGCCAACTGGCTCACGTACAAACCATTCATTCCATAGGATTCCCCTGTGTCAAGCCACACAGCCCATTCAAAATAAAATGAAACAGGAAAACCCCTCCACCCAGCAGTCTGGGCGCTGGCTCCCTTCCCTTCCCATCCTCACTTCCAGCATAAACCCACAGCCAGGAGGTGTTTGTGGGGTGCTACCCAGGATGAGCAGCACACTGGGGTTTCAGGTCCCTTAGAGACAGCCAAATGCTGATAAACCCAACCTACTGGCCACCAGCTCCCCATTTTGCTCTGGCAGAACCATTGCACGGCTCCATTACATCTCTCACATGGTTGGAAGATGCTGATGCGTATTAAATAAACCTCTACCTTTGGATCCTGTCCAGAAAGTGTGTTAGGCATCACGGCAACCTCCCCAACCTCAGTGGGACCTGAAGTTAGCGGGACTTGGCATAGGCTTTCACCGTGTGACCTGGCAGTCCTGTCTTGGCTTCCTTGGAGAAGACAGAGTGAGGGGTGAAGAGGAGGAGAAAGGAGAAGCTGGTCTCACCTCTTGCTCCGAGAGCCCGTCGATGATTTCTGACACCTCGTGCTCACTGCGTGCGGCTGACATGGAGAGCCCGCCACTGCCCCTCTGTCCTACCCTGCTGGGAAAGGGCAGCAACACACTCAGGCACTGATGCTCCATTTCATAAGCAGCCAACCACATTCAAGACCATTTTCACCTCCACAACAGCCATACCCCAACGTTCCACCCAGGCCACCCCCTCCCACACTGCGGGAATGGCGCCTGCGTTTAGGGCTCGCAGGTCGAGAGCCTCCAACCCCCTTCCTTACCTGCACCAGCTGCCTGCATTGCTAGAACACAAGGACAATTCATGCCCAACTGCACTCTCCCCCACATTTTCTCCTGTTCACCCCACCACAGCAATGGCACAAAGGTGTTGCTGTTAGCACCGAGCCATTAGCGCTCTGCCACCACATCTGGTTTGCAAATGCTGTGGGAAGTTTTAAATCAAACCCATCCACTGACATCTTTTCCCTTCCACAGCCACACGTCTCAAGGATTCACAACTTTTCTTATTAAGCAGGTAAAAAAATTAAAACATTTCTCGGTACCTTTTCTCCCTTTCTCTTTCAGACAAAATAAAGCCATCGGTTAGGAAGTTTGGACCCACCCGGTTGTTAGTGGGGCACAAGGATGGGATGCTGGCAGAAGGGTTTAGGTTTTGTGCATATCAGGTGACCCCAGGCAAGATGCCAGGGCTGAAATGGGAAGGACAGGGAGTTTTCAGCAAAAAGGGTGGAGATCATGAAATCGTGTCTCCTCCTGGCAGAAAACAACATGACCTCAATTGCACTTCCAACGAGGAGAGGAAAATGGACAGGGGATGGGAGAGACAGGGGACATCCCTTCCAGCGAGACTGTGGTCATTCCAAATAACCTCTGCAGATGTTTCTGCTCCCTTCAAAGCATGTGCATGCATTAAATCATCAATATGACCAAATGCACCTGCAAGTCTTGTACATCTCAATTTGGGCACACCAATAAGGCAGGAATTAGTGCTGTCCCAGCCAGCTGGCCGGCACAAGGGAGCTACCCCTGGCTCTGATGTGGCCAGCTGGGAGATCAGCAGGAGAGGTGAGACAGGCAGTCACATTCCTGACATTTTTCCTCCTTTTGGCTCTGTGCTGAGCCACCCTGGGGAAAAAGCAGCAAGACTCACGTCTGCTGGCTTCTGCCTTGGACTAGAGAGGGAGAAAAGGGACCGAGAGCCATCCCAGCCCGCTCCTCCCGCAAACAAACCCCACACCCATTCCCAAAGAAAAAAGAAAGGCTGTCTGATACCAGCTCAGCCCCTTCCTACCGCTTCTCCTCTAACCTCTGCATGCGCTCTTGCAGTTCGCGCTGCTTCCGGATCTCCGGGAATTGCTTCTCATAGTATTCCCGCACTTTGCTCTCCTTGGCACGCCGCCGGGGGTTATTTTCGATGCGCTCCACTTTTTTTTCCCAGGCCTCCATCAGCTGGTCATAGCGCTGGCAAAACTTCTGTTCCTGAAAGGGCAGAGGGAGAGAGGGAGCTCAGAGACGTGCCTGGGAAGGGCAACTCCTCCAGGCCTGCTCAGGCCGAGCATGAGTCACGTTGCTTAAAGAAATACAATTTATTAGGACATGGACGTGCTCCAGGGCCTGGGACCAACCCCAGGGTGAATTCTCAAAACAGGCCATCAGGTACCCTCAGGCTCTCCTCTTCCAGATCCAACATGTTTGGTGGAACCAGGACTCTTGCCCGGCGTGGCTCTGCCCACCCCTCACATCCGCTTGAGCATCCTCTGGCCCACCGGGTGCTTGATTTGGCAGCCAAAGGCCCTGTGCTGGGGAGGGAGCCCCTGCTCCACACCCCAGGAGAGAGCAAGGTGCCTGCCTGAGGCCACTGAGCAAGGAGGGAGTGAAACATGGCCCTGGGAGGAGGTACAGGGGACGGGAGAGCTGGTCCCCACCGTGTGAGCAGGGTGTGCAGGGCTGTAATTTTGGAGCCACCAGCTCACCGTGCTGGGGAGGGCTCGCCATGGTGCCCAAGGCCAGGCACCCCTTCCTACCCACACACACCAGCTCCAGCATTCACGGCTCCGTGCTGGCAATGACGATGGGACTGGGGCCGTGGGGCAGCTCCCTGCAAGGGCCTGACTCCCCAAAATCAAGAGCCAGGCACCCAGCCCCTGCCCACGGCCATACAGCATGAAGGCCTGGCCACACACTCAGCTCCTTCACCATGCTAGAAAGCAAAAGTACTTTTGCAACTGCTGCTCCTCCTTTTTGGCCCATGTGACAGGACAAGCACATCCCCACTGACAGCAAACCCAGGCCCTGCCAAAATGCAGGGCTGCAAAGGGTTTCCACACCATGTCCTCCTGGGTGACATCCTCATGGCACACCCACCCAGCCACCCAGCAGGCCCAGCACTGCACTGCTGACTGGTATTTATGGGACAAGCCTGGTAACACTGAAATATGATTTGCAACACAAATGAGTCTCCTCCCATTACGCCCCAAATCTCTTCTCCCTCCTCCAGCCACACTCTTGGCTGGAGGAGAACGCCCACGGACGGGGAAGGTCCGTGGTGGGAAGATGCCCGTCTGGTCCCCGCAGTGGCAGCAGTGATGGTGCCCAGCCTCAGCTGAGAGCAGCTGGGGGACCAGAGAGGTTTCAGGGTTTCAGTTTGAGTCAGACAAACGCCTTCCAAGCCCCAAATCAGGAAGCGAAAGCAGATGTTGCTCTAATGGCAAACCCCAGGTCACTCCTGACCCTGACACCGCTTTCCACAACGGGCGGCTCAGCACCAGCACACTCAGCCCCACTGTGCACTGCAGCAGAGACACAGGGAATCCAGATTCCAAAGAAATAAACCCGTCTCTTGTCACCACCGCCCTATGACGGGAAGTCTGAGGCTGCAGGATTTCCCAGATGCGCTTTGTTCTCGTCCCGTTTGCTCTTGGCCATGAAGAAAAATTGGGAGAGGTAAAAAACCCCAAACCAATGGAAATACACAGCAACATGCAGCCCATGTCACACCAATCCTGGCACATGGGTTTGGTTTGGCCATCCTGGACCTGGCAACAATCCAAGAACAGCAACACCTCTTTGATCTCTGTGGTCTTTTGGAGACACCTCAACAATAATGTGGGGCAGACAAAGCACCTCAAGCCCTAGAGCTGAGCCAGATGAACACTCTCCCCTGAAAAGAAATCAATTCCCATTTGCCTGCCTGGACCCAGAGACTGTCCTGCCCTGCATGGATGCACAGGACCTGCTTGGGTTTAACTGGGAGCTGAAGGAAACGGCCACAAGATAAAAGCAAGGCAGGAGAACAGAAATTAAAATGCCCTAAAAGCCCACATGGGGAATCTCACGCTTTGGGCGAGGAGCTACAGGTAACACCAACAGCCTGCGGCAGCTTGGCAAAATCACAGCTGCTGCGTTTTCACCTCTCCCAAAGCAATGCCATCAGCCCCCTGAAAACGAGAGCTCCCACCCTGCCAGCAAATCTGCTACATCCTCCTGCTTTCAGAGCATCACATTTGGGAAGAAGCTAAAAATACCCCCTGAAGTTTATGAAGCCTCAGCACCAACCAGGAGGCAGCCGGTGCCCGGTGCTGCCAGCCTGAGGCACGGCTGGGGGAGAGCCCAGCACGAGGGCTCGGTCTGGTGAGAAGCCTTGAGGCTTTGAAAGGTTTGTCATTCCCTGTGGGAATGAGCCAGTGCTGGGTCCCGCAGAGCCACCGCCCCAGCAGGGCCACCTGGCACAGCCCTGGCTGCTTCACAGCCAGCAGGGCAGCTCTCCTTCCTCCTTTTCTTCCACTCCTTGGAACAACTCGACAAAAGCTTTATCCAGAATTCCTCTTTTAAGGAACTGGCATTTGAAGGTGGAAAAAGCAACGCCAACGTCACGCTGCTGATTTCCCAGCAGCTCGCACCCTGGCAGCAGGGCAGCAGCACCAAAGCTTCCCCCTCACACAGCCCTGCCCTCCGGAGCACAGCTTCATAATGGACTGGCTGAGCACTTCCTTAATGCCCCTTCCCACCATGCAAGCTTCAAACCCCACTGCAGTGGGGCTGGGCTGCAGCATCCCCATCCAGTGCTTTTTGCTCCAGCTGGGACACACGCTCCCTGCCATCTCCTGCATCCTTCAAAAGCCAAGATTACAGGCACCTTACAGCACTGTGAACTCCTCAGATCATCACAGCTCCACCACCAGGAGAAGCTCCTGGTCAGGCACTTCAGGAACAGAAGCATCTATTCCTTCTCCAGGCATCCTCTGAGCAGCCCTAAGCAAGCGTGTCCATTCCTGAGCAACCATCTGTGCTGGCTTTTAGCATCGCTGCCCCCTCTGCTCCCCTCCCCGGCTGGGCTCAGCAGCCCATCAGCCTCTCAATCACACCAGTAAGTGATAGCGAGCCAAATCGGACCTGACATGCCTCTCTAAAAATGGATGGATAGTAACGCCGCCGTAGCAGCTGAAGGCAGTTTGTGGGCTGTGCCAAGCCCGAGCCCTCCCGCAGCCCACGCTCCCGCAGCTCCAGGGAACGGAGCAGCTCCCTGGAGGGGAGGAGAAGAGCGAAGGTGACAGGAGGAACCAGTCCAATTCCTATGCAAGCCCCGTGGTTTTCCTCCCTTGGCTGACGGAGACAAACCTCTCACACCCAGAACAGCTCCCTTCACCATTCCCTCTCTGCATCATCACCCCGATGATGGCAATTAAGTGTCTTCTGCTGTGTTCCCCCTCAGTGGAGACAGGAGGAAGCCCTGCAGATCCTCTGGGACGGGGCTCTCGGGGCTGGACCCTGCGGCGACCGAGCTCTGACCCTGCTCCAGCCAGCCCCGGGCAGCAACAATACCCCAGAAAGTAAAAGAGCCAGAAAGAAACGCTGGCACGTAGATGGGCTTTGCTAAAAATAGGGTCTGCTACAAAATAGGCAGAAAAATAGCTAAGCGTACCCATTTTGCAAACAGAATCAGCAAATGTATTCACTTTGCAAATTCAGCAACCGTATGTTGCCTATTTTGTAGAATAGGCAAAATGCTTCCCTAAACTGAAAAATCCCCTTTCAAGGACACTGAATAAACTGGCTGGCAGAAATTCACCTATTTTGCATGACAGGCGACTTTACTGCAAGTCGTATTTTAGGAACCGTGCTCTTGCAGCCTAATTAAACCTTTTCCCCCAGCTCCTTGATATTCACACGGAGCAACTCACTCTAGGTTTAGCACAGTAACCAGCCATTTCCACCAGAAAGCAGTTCCTGGGCACTTCCCTCCTGCTTCCAACAAAACCACGTGATGCTTTGCAATCCCTTTTTTGAGGAAGGGAATACTGACCCACTTCCCACCATGCAGAAGCCTGCAGCTGCAGCAGGGAAGGTGCCCGGAGCAGCACCCGACTGCCGTGCCACATCCTGATGGAGGTGTAAGCCCTGCAGCCCCTTGCCCTGGGAGAAGCTTTATCATGGATAAGTCTAAATGAACACGTATTTGGACACAAATGGGAGGCCCAACCATTCCTCTGGAATGCAAGGTCTGTGGCTTTTGGAATACTGGTAGAAAACGGGGGCAAAAAACAAAGCATGAGAAAGAAAAGGAACATGCCTTTATTCAAAACAAATAAGAAAATAATGTGATATTTGCCTATGTATTGGAAGTTACTTTTAAAGGTACAGCCTTCAAACCACTCCCCAGGCTTGTTATTTTGAATTTTTCCAACAATTCCTCCCAGTTTTGGCACTTCTGTCCAAAAGCAGCCCCAAAGACATTGAGAAAACCTGCACCACTGCCAATGCAAGACACCAACACTGGCTCCTGAGCCTGCCCCAAGACAGAGACAACGAGTCAGGAGACAGGATTTACATCTTCCCCATGAAATGTGAAGCCCTGTGAGCTGAATCACCCATCACTGAAAGACACTGCAAAATCCACCTTCCTGGTGGGAGCCACTGGTTGTTCTGGCATTTTCTCTTCTGTGCTGGCTTTGCCTTCCAGCTCCTGCCGGGAACGACTGCAACTGTCAGCACCAGAAGTGCACGAATTCTGTGAAATCCACTTGAACTTTCTTCTCTGTTTACTGGGGACTTCACAACAAATGCCTTTGAAGCCTCATAATCAGCCCTGCCTTGCCCCTTACTCAACCAAGACCTGTCTCCTTAAAGGCCACTGAAACTCTCTCGCAGGCAACGCCGCCCAGAAACAAACTGGCACGGAGCTTGAATTTTGTTTTAAACCACAAATTCCCACAACATTGCTCTGTGGTCAGCTGGAAGGAGTCGGAGCAGCCTCCAGACCATATACAGGAAGCAGAGTCAGCTTGTTTCACACCTCTCTCAGGGTTTGATTACTCACAAAATAGACATTTATGCTGTGAATAGGCTTTCTGAGATCAATGATGGGCTCCGCTGCGATTAAGCCAACCCCACGTGTTTGCTCTGTGGGAGGCACTTGTGGAGGGAGGTGCTGCCTGCAGCAGGAATGGGGACCTCTCCTTCACATGTTATTTTAAGCAGGAGAGATTCCACAGTAATACAACAGGCAAAGTACCGAGTACCAGCACCTCTCTGCTGGAAATCATCCTTTTCTTTCTCACATAATAAATGACGCTGTTTTATACATATAAAGTGAGGTCTAAGGGAATCACTTACCCACTGTTTGCGTGCATGATTTCTCCTCTTGAAGTATAAAATTAACTTTTTCCGCATTGCCTGGTTTCTGTAAAGAGAGGGAAAAAAAAGATGAGATCTGATTGACGAGGCGGCTAAAATACACAGCTTGGCTTTCCCCACTCCCAAAGGAGTGTGCAGCACAGTTTCCACCTCAACTTGGAATTGCATCAACTTCAGAACAGCAAATGCTCTTATCTGGGACCTCGAGCCAGCCTAGAGAAAGACCAACAAACCCTCTGAGACCAGGAACTTCACCCACATCTGTGGGTAAACCAGGACTAAAGTTGAGAACTAAATTAATAAAGCGCCGCTGCAAACCTTCCCCACGTTCTCAGCGCTGCACGTGGGCAGACGCTCAGCTCTGCATCTGTCACTGGGTCAGGCTGTTCCTTCATTAATTTCACATATTGATCTGCAAAACCCCAGCGGGTTCCCAAGAGCTGGGGGGCTCAGGCCAAGCTCTGCATGGCAGGAGGTGGCACCCCCCGAGCAGAGACCACCCTGGGCACCCAGGTCAGCAGCGATGGGGATGTCGGCGCGCACACGTTCACCCCTGGGCTCTGAGGCCCTGATAAGGAGGCAGGATCACAGCAGGGCTTGCAGCACTTATCTCCTGACCTCTTGCTTCTTTGGAGCCCTGCCCAACAAAGCTGCAAACAACCAGCCAGGAGAATTCAGCCACTTGCAGAATTAGGACCTCAAGGGGGAAACTGGCCACCGCAACCCCAACCACCCCAGCGTCTGCCCAGAAACCCCCCCCACTTTCTTCTTCTTTCTACTTTCTAAAGGCAGCGGGAAATAACTGCTCAAAGAGAAGCAGCACAGGAGCAGAACGGAGCTGAAAAGGCTGCAGGAGCTCCCAGAGCCTGCACCAGCCCCAGAGCTGAGCTCCTGTTGCTAATATTCACAGCAATAAAATCTCTAGGTAAAAGGTAGAGACCAGGGGCAAAGGAGTTTCCTTAAGTCTTTTATCCCGATTAAAGGCAGAGCTGCAGTGTGTAATTACTGATCAGGAGCTTAGCAGTCTCATGTAGGCATGTTCTGTGGGATTTAGCTGAATGAAGAGACACCCTTGCTGCTTCCTCATTCCCCTCCTGCGTGGCTAGCAGGAAGGGAAAAACCACCCTCCTCCCCTTGTAAATCCCTCAGCATAATTAGCGGCAAACGGGACTGTTTGGGAAGGGGCAGAGGGCCCAGCTCACTTCGAGAGACAACTGGGGGCAGTCCTGGCTAAGTTTAGGAATGGAGAACATTGCAGAAAGCATCAACGTTTTTCCCTTTCTAAACTCTCTTCTTGCTACACCACTGAACCACGCACGGGCACTCACAGGAACGACAGCGATCCCACAGCAAGCGCTGCCTCGGGAACCACAGGTCCCTCCAGCACCTGTTTTTGCCAGCCCCAGCTCCTCCCGTGCTCCTGCATCCCTTCACATCACACACGGTGAGATTTCCTCAGAGGGCCCAGCACCGTGTGGTGCCTCAGCGGGCAGCAAACCCTCCTGCAGGGACCCCGTCAGACACATTTCCTTCCAAGGCTTCGGCTCTGTGCGAGCAAGCTCAACGGCTCCCTGTGCCCGACACACACATTCCCATTTGTTTATTCCAATTCCAATGGAAGCTCTAACACAAGGAAACCTTTGGGGCGGCGCTAATGAGGAGCATGTGTGGGATGGTCCCCAACAAGGGGTCATGGATTGTCCCCCGGGGCCAGCCCAGCTAATTCAACCCCCGCCCTCCCCATGTCAGCCTGGGTGACATCCAGGAGCGATGCGGGGCTTTGACACGCTGCTGCTGCTGCTGCTGCTGATCTGCTGCACGAGTTCTTAGAAAACAGGAGAGTAAATGAAGGAAATTAGCAGCTCTTACGCAGCTGATGGGTTGCCTTGAGTTGTGCATCATGGCTGACCTTGAAAGTGCAAGCACAGGCAAAGGCTTAATGGCTCTGCAGCTGCAAAAATCAGGAATGCCTTGAAAGCCGATGTATGTTTACCACCACCAAGGCTGAAGTAATCAAAGAGTGAAAGGATTAAAACAACAACAAACCCCCTCATGCCCTGAAATGTTTTTGCCACTTTATCTTTTTTGTTTTGTTTTGTTTTTGCAGAAGGTCAACCTTTCAAAGGTTAATACAATCTTGGTAAATATAAATAGGCTTCACAGTTTATCTTGCTACATGTACTGCTGTTACTTAGAAACCGTTTGCAGCGAGGTTAATTCGGGCCACATGTCTCCCGAGCACACGCTGTGCTCCCTGGGCAAATCACCGAGCCGAGCACAACCGCTGTGCACAGGCGGGGAAGGTGAGGGCTGTCTGCTGGGAGTCGGGCACGGAAATAACCACTGTGGAGAGGCACATGGCAAAGGCTGCTCCTGCGAGGTGCCAGCCCTCCTCCCTTCTCCTCCTCCCTCGCCCGAGTCCTGCGGTTTCATGGGTTGCAAGAAAAGCGTCGCGGATGGAGACCTGAACCGCAAAGGGGTGAAGAAATCACGCAGCTCCCAGGCAGGAGGAATGGGCGCTCCTTAGATAAAGCAACAGTGACTCTTGTGGGCAGTTTAAAGTATTGCTGGGCTGGCACGTCACACCACGCCGGGTGGGGAGGACGTGGGAGCTCCCTGCCTTATCCTTGGCAGTGTCCCTAAGGACGGGGCAGGCTGGGACGGACACAGAACCCCCCCAGCTTCTGGCGAGCTGGTGTTTGGAGGCTGCCAGGTGGCACATCCCCATCCTTGTGGCCAACGATTCATCTACTGGATGGAGCCCATCTCCAGCCGTGACTTCCCTGTGTTGCATAACTCATCCTCTTCCCCCTGCCCCACTGCCCTGGCTGGAGAGCCCCCCACAGGAGCACAGTTCTCAGAGCCAGTCTCCAAACCGCCGAGCGAAACCCATCTCCCACTCCGAGCAACGCAAGGCGAGCCCTGTGGGAGCAGCTGCTTCCACCTTCACTGGCTTGGCCCAAGGCTGCTTTTGTTTTATGGCTTTCACAATGGAGCCAGTCAAGGAGAGAACCTGTAACTCTGACTTTTGAGTTACTTGGCCCAGGTCCACAGGAATGACTTGGCCGCGATCCTTCCGGAGGCTGCGATGTCAGGAGGATGTGGGTGCGCGCATGCGCGTCGGCGCTGCTGCGAACCCACGTGTGGCTGCTGCCAAAGCCCTGGGATAGGGCTCCCAAAGGACACAAAGAGCTGATGCACTGCGGCACACCTGGCTGAGCCTGTGGGGACCTTCAACCGGTGCAAGACGAGATGAAAGGAAGTTTGCTATTTGAGCAAAACTAATCGCGGGTATTTAATTACACAGGAACGTCTTTCATCAGCCAGAGCAAACAAGGCAGGGACCAAACTGCAAAGAGTGATGGGAAGGAGGCAGCGAGCAGCTGGCAAAGCCATTGCACAGCAAGATCACACAGGCAAGGGTAGGAAACCGAGGAAGCTCCTGGTAACTCCAGCCATACAAAGCACAGGGAGACGAGAGAGCCGCAAACCAGGAGACCCGAGGAGCGCAGCAAGAACGCTCCGAGGTGAAACCAGCCCAGAGGCAATGGAGACCAGAACAGTTGTGTCCTCCCCCCGTGCATGGCTGGTGCCAGGATCCCAAGCTCAGGGCAGTCACTGATTCCCTCCAGCCACAGGACTCCCTGCAGCGAGGGCAGGGAACAGCTCACCCTGTTCACGGGTCACTGCACTCATTCCCTCGCTTGCTCTGAAATGGCTGGAGCGCACAGCTCCAGCTGCTAACACACTGTAACCTACTAACCCCAAGGCAGGGCACGCTTCTGGAAAGCCAGCTGTTCAGAGCAGCTCCTTGCAGTATTTAGAAACACTTTCTGGGGAAGAAAAGCAAAGCAGATCTTTAGTTATTTACCCCAGCGCCCTTGGGCACCGGGATGGACTAAACCCCCAGCACCATCAGTGCCTCTGAGGGTGAAGTGGCAGAGATTCCTAACTCTGGATGTACAGCCAGGCAGGCTGCTGGTGCCCAGAAACACCTCTGCCTTGTCCTGAAGCCCAAGCTGACAGCACAAACCCAAGTGTTGCAAGATAGTCCCCAAATGAGTATTGGCTTTTTACTGGCAAGAGGAAGAAGCAGAAGGTAGCAGTGTGTGTCTCCATCATTCAGTAATTCATCACTAGGTAATCTGCTGCCTTGGTGCATGCCAATAGAGAATAAAAGAGATGAGAAACCTTGAATGGGATGAGCAGGGAGCTGCTAGGTGAATTTCTAATGAGGAAAATGTCTACAAGCACTAATAAAAAGACCTGAAAGAGAATGCATTAGTAATGACAGGGTTTGAAAGAACATTTGTGTTACATGTCAGGCTTCAACTATGAATTTAGAGGCAATCCAGTGCTACTAAATCCCCTAAACAGCAAGTAATGAAAAGATGACTTAAATTTCCCAATGTGACAAGTGATTTGGAAAGCCGCAGTTGTGAGATTTGCAGAAGAAAGCTGTTCTGCTCTTTTGGGGGGGCACTTAGGAAACAAAAAGAGATTCAGAAGCCCTGAAACCTCTCTGAAAATCCTGACTTCAGATTTTGATTCTGCAGAGGCAGATTTCCTGCCCTCTCCCTGAGAAGCTCTCAGCTGCAGACAGCAACCCAGATGTGCAAATATTAACAGTGCACTCAGCTCTGCTGCTGGATCTGGACACGTGAGAAAACCCAAATCACACCAAACTCTCCATCTGTTTTAACTGTATATTCAGAGAGGTTCTCCAATACCTCTCTAAGCATCTTGAGGGGATGCAGCCTGGTTTCACCCCCACATTCCTGAATTTCAGTGTAAAGCAAGGAGAAGTTCTTGAAGGGGAGGCTTAAAGCAAACCCTGTGAACAGCACCTTGCATGTTCTCACCGTGGGCTATTCACTTTGCTTTTTGTCTGCTTTTTCAAGGCTCAGGGAAGCTCGCATTTTGCTTTCAAATACAGGTCTCACAGAATATGATTGCAAGATGACTGCTTTGGGAAAGGGGGGAGGAGAGTCCTGCCGGGCTGTTTTTCATGGCTGACCGAGCAGGAATCTCCCGCCGTAGAGACGAAGGCCCCCTTGGAGAATATCTCTTCAGACAGACAGCAGGTAATTGATCCTGCTCATGTGAACAACATCTTGTCATTTTTCAAACACTTGGAGGAAAGAAGGTTAATATCTTTGGAGCCAGAGTCTGGGGAATACGCAAAGTCACTACTGTGACAGGGTGGGAAGGGCAGCTCTCATCCTTGTACCACCAGCTGGCAAAGCACCGAAATAAAGACCTTGACCAGAGGCACTGGTGCTTCACTGGTGCACCAGCATCTTCTGCATCTGCTGTATTTCATCAAAATGTAGAAAAAGGGTCTTTGTAGCCTCCTCAACTGATGCACAATCACTTGAGTGGTCTCCAGTCGTGCTCAGGGCTGTGATGCATCTTGAAGGAACTTTTCAGTCTGTTGCAAAGCCAAAAACTTCTCACCTTGAGAAACAGCAAGGGCCAAGCCAGCTATAGGGGCAAAGCTCACCCCATCCCTACGAAATGAGGGCACTAAATGCCACCTTGCCCTCCTCTTCCTTGATGGCCGAGTGGCAGAGCCCTTCTCTCCAACAAAGCAGATACTTCAAACAGAAAGGACACAGTCCCAGCAAAGGTAGGTCAAGTCTTTGGAACAAAGCACTCAAGGGTGCCTCGGATCCCGTGGCAGACGTAGCATACAAAATTAACCATGTTTGCTCGAAGCCTGCACTCGCAGGTGAACCGAAGGGACCGTGCAGACGAGGAACGGAGCACAGCCAGGCAGCTAAACAGGACTTAAAAGCTTTTGAAGCTGCAAACACTGGAATGAACTGGGGCATGAAATTAATTTTAACTGTACTGAATAGGAGACAGGCCATAAAACTCCACGAAAATAAGAGACCGGTAACATTTTAGTAAGAGTAGAAATTCTCCCGGTAACTCCCCAGCCAGCTCTATTAGCATACGTGACTCATCCCAGCTGAAAAGCAAAGCAAACAAGAAGGGAGAATTAAATGAGTGTTGCAAGGCAGAGAGTATGGCTGTGGAGAAATCGAGGAATCCTGGCTTTCTGATATTCAAATGCCTTCCCACTGACACTTGCAAACATTCAACTGAGAAAAAAAAATTCACACTAGGAAATGTTTAAAAAAAAATAAAAAAGCTGTAAAAGGTATTTGTGACAGTAACAGCCTGGCCATATTGTGCCCAGGTATGAGGCTCCAAACCAGCTTCACATGGGGGCAGTTTCCATTTGCACAACACAGCCAGGATGCAGTGAGGATTTGTGGACAGAATCACAACCCAGATGATTTTCCAGCAATCTGCCAAAAGGCTTTATCATCATGGCTAAATCTGCATAGGGTGAAGCTGTTCTGGAGAATCTGCATCCAATTACACCTTGGCAAAATATAACCTGTGGTGTTCTGGCAGCTGTCCTGATGCTCTAATGCATCTGGCTGGTGTCTCCCTGCACCCTGAGGATTTACTCCATCTTCTATGGAAACAGCCACCTCCAAGCTATGGAGCAGAAGCTGCTCTTCTGGAGCAGAAAAGCACAAACATATTAAGAACAAGGAAAAGACAAAAAAAATCTTCAAATTCAGCTTGTGGAAAAGTTGTAGATCAGATGTGAACATCCAAGCATAACTTGGTCAAAACAGAGAAGTCTAATATCTTCTGCTCTTGATCAAAGGACCCCGAATCATTCGCTTGGAAGAATCACCAAAATCTTGATTTCCTATCTACCTCCCAGGCATCAAAACGTCCTTTAATGTGCAGCAGGGACACGGAGATGTGAGAAAAGACACCAATTTCTCTGCATGTCCACCAACGAGTAAACAAAGTGCAGACCAAGGACCTCCAAGACAGACCCACAGTCAAAAGCAGCCAACATCTGGAGCCCAGATCGCTCAGGGGCCTTTCACTGACCCAGATCTGTAGCTGTGCTCGGCTGGCATCAATAACCAGCTGAAGGCAGCTAATTGCCAGGTTTCTGGAAGGAGGAGACGGAGGCTTTTCATTAAAATGTGCGGTTTCCTTCCCGTATTTTTGCAGCATTAATCACAGCGAACATTAACCCCAAGCCTGCCTGTTCCCACCTCTCCTCGGTCTGTCACTGCCACCGCTGCAGCCACACGGGGACTGTCACTGTCTGGGGTGGGGATAACCCTGCAGATGCCTACAGAAGCAGGGATGGAGGGGAACACCTGCTCTGATGGCTGGTTTGATGGGGCTTCACCTCTTGTCAACAGTTTCACTCCTGACCTGCGCAGTCAGTTCCCTCTTGTTTGCGCCCGTCTTTCAGGCAGCAACCCAGGACAGGAAATCGTTTAAATCACAGGAAAATGTGATCACAAACCCACAAATATTGGCAGGGGAATGGAGAGTGGGTGAAGTATTCGAATCTACTTTTAACTCGTTCCTTCAAGGACAACACCAGCGATCAGCACCTGAATTGGGATGGCTGTGGGGCCCTTCAAGGCAAGAGAGGGTCCCCCAGAGCTCGTGACTTCCACACCCCATCGGAGCCGGGGGAAAAACACAGCCAGCAACGCAGAGAGCGTGTCCTTGGGCTAGCACCTGATGCCACGCAAGACGGTTTATCAATCATCAGCCCCCTGAACTGACAAGGACCCCCCTGAGCCCTGTGGGAGCTGAGGGGCTGGGGGTGATGTGGGGTTTGAGTGTTTTGCAGTGAGTGCATTGCTGGGATGACACAGGAAGCTTTGGGTGGAGCAGGAACGGAGCAAGGCCTGGCAGCGAGCAGTGGGGTCACGTCAGCAAACCCTCCTCCCCGCAGCCCTTGGGGACAGAGAGCCCCCTAAGCACTGCCACCTCCTGCCATGCTCCCCCAGAGCAAAGGTACGGGAACTCCTCCCTTATAAACCCCCGGGATCAATTAACATACCGCTGAAAAGCAAGAGATTATTAACTTTTGTTAATAGATTATTAAAGATGATTATCACCAGCTGACCGAGCTGGTACCAAAATAGACACGCTGCAGGCAGCTCAGAGCAATCATCAGTTCATTCAAGGCAGATAAAAAGTTTCAGATCTGGTTTGACTATTTAAATTTCCAACAATAATCACAATTATCGCTATTCTCATTATCTGTTATAGTTCTTCTATGTTCAGGAAGTCACTGTGGTTATTAAACACATGCTGATGATTAAATCATGTATTGAGGTGATAAGTCAAATTAGATGATTGCTAAGTCTCGGTAAGTATCTTTGAAATAACCAGTTGTTATTAGACATTCAAGAGGTCCTTCATGAAAATCTAATTGTAATTGCAACTTTTCATTTTACCTCATCTTTCTTGCATGCAAACACACACACACACACGCACTCTGGCAGCTGATTTCATATTTCAGTACTGGTGAAGCACAGAAGAAAGCACTTAAGGTAAGTGTTCTCTGGGAAAATAACAAGGGACCAGCCAGGATCCACATCCACCCCACCCCCAAGAAAATCAAACAGCACCTTTAGCATCCACCTTAAGCTACAGCTCCTGACTGCTGGGCTCCTGGAGCTGGTCTGTGCTTCAGGCACCCGGAGCAGCTCTAACAGGATGCTCACAGTTCCTCGGCAGCTTTAACCGGGCTCTGGGAGCACGCTGGCACCCCTCCTGCTCCAGTCCACTGCCCAACCTGACATTTAAAATAGCTTTATTGCCACATACTTACATTTTAATGTTTTCATGGTACTGCCTGGTGTCTGAAGGCTGGTTGTATAACGGCTGAAACAAATAAGAGAAACGAAGGCATAAATGGTACGCTCTGACATTTAGAAACTTAAACCCATCAGAAGCGCTGCCGCCTCGGTGCCGATGCCAGCCCGGGCGCCCGTCCGTGTGCCCAGCCCCGCTCCCGGCCGTACTGGAGGGTGCTGGCTCCCGGCAGCGCCGCTCGAGTCCCGGTGCATCCCGGCTCAGCCCGGGGGAGGGCAGGCAGCGCTCGCAGCGAGCTGGCTCCCCACAGGCGATTTGCGGCGGCGTCCGGATCAACACGGCACGGCGAGTACGTGGCTGTTATTCACCGATCGAGAAACGCACTGCGCCTCGGAACATATGACACGGGGGAGGCGAGGGGAAAGCGGGGCTCGGGGAGCGGGGAGAGACAGTCTGTGAGCTGCAAGTTGTTATGTCTACGCGGCAAAAGCCTGCCTGAGCCCTCCCGGCGAGCCGAGCACAGGCAACTGCAGGCAGGACGAGTGTTTGCCCTGGGGTTCCCCGCGTTGCCAAGGGTGGGTTGGCCCCCAGGCATGGCACCGCACTCCCCCAGCACCCCTGAGTGCTGCGATGCTCGTCTGTTCCTCAGGAGGGGCAACCGGGCTCCAGCAGACAAGTGTTTTCCCCAGGGTTGCTCTACCCTCAGTGGGGATATGGCAGGGAGTCAGGAGAGTTGGATCCATCCCCGGTCACTGCCCCTGCTACCTCTCCCTTCCCAGGGATTTACCCTTGGGAACCTGGAGGGTCCCACCTCTGGAAGGGAGAGATGCCAGAGAGACCAGGCTCAATCCCACCCATTGTAATTAACAGCTCAGCACACGCTCCAGGGGCTGCCACCAGTAGTGCCCACATCAGCAGGCTGACAGGGTGCTCAGGATTAAGCCCTTCAACACTTCTATTCACTGCCTTAAGCTGCTGCAAACATGCCCAAGACTGGGATAACCAAAAGCTTGCCATAGCCCAACCATCACAAGCAACCAGGCACCTAAAGAGCACAGATCAGGTCTGACCACAAAAACACCACCAAGTACTCAAGCAGTTCATCCACAGACCTTCCCCAAACCAGCTGCGAGCACTGAACATTTGTGGCCAAACACAGGCAGATGGCCTGGTTGAAGGCAGCATCCTGACCATGGATACACACACCAGCTCACCCTCCTGCTGTGGTCACAGGGCTCAGGCTGTGCTCTGGGTCTACCCGATTTCATCTCAGATTAAACACAGGAAAAGGGCAAAACATCTGCTGAGCATCTGCTCAACCAGGTGAGCAGCACTGGAGGCAACAGGACCTGTAAACAAAGATGGGTCTTTTTCCCCTCCAGTCTGCAGAAGGTGTTACTCCCACCTCCTCTGTGGTATCTCCCTATCACCACCAGAGGTGCTTGGCACAGAAGCTTGTTTTTCCACACAGCCTGTCTCTACTGCTCTGTAAAACACAGATACTGCCTCACCACTCTGCTGCCGCACAGGACAGCAACATCAATCCACACGGAACAGAGACTGGGTGCAGCTCTCCCCACTCCATCACCGCAGCGCCAGCAGGTCATCAGCTTCTCTTCCTGGCTGCCCTTGGCCGTGTCCCTCTCTGCTGTGAAAGCACACGTAATCCCCAGGCGGAAGGGGCACGCAGAGGCACGTAATCCCCAGGCAGACAGGCACGGGGAGATGAACCCCGTGTTCCAGGAGGGATGCGGGGCCGACGGCAGCGTCCGTCACCTGGCGAGGGGGTGATGGGCTGCAAGTCTGCCAGGAGACACCTGGCCACCCCGTGCTGGCAGAGCCAGGGCAGATGAGAGGAACGAGCAGGTCCTCACGGAGAAGACCTTCTCAGCGGTATCCCTTCCCCAGGGGCTTTTCTATCATGAATCCTCTCAGATCTGCTGGTTCGACTCCAGGCTCAGAGCTGGCTGTGCGCTTCACGCTTGGAAAGCTCAGAGGAACACAGACATCCGTCTCATCACGTAGCTCGAGAGAGGCAGGTCTGCACCACAGAGAGAAGAAATAGAGCCACAGCTCCAGAGCATCACGTCCACAGTCACCCTGGAAAGCTCAACTGGAGCAACCGCTGGGAGGCCTTGACCAGTGACTGTCTTTTTGGAAGAGGACTGCAGGAACTGGAAGTACTGAGAAATAAGTGTCTCTCTTCCCTCCTTGCTCATAAAAATCAAAGCAAAGCTCGTACGTGGCAGGTCACAGAGACCTTCCTCCTGGGAGAAGCAGTGGAATTAATGTTTTGGTTTGGACCCAGGTTAGAAAATGCTCCCGTGCACATGGACATCACAGATGCCCTGATGCCAACCAGCTGACCAAAAGCTAATGATTCCTCTCCACTACAACCTATATGCAATATGAACGCTTCAAGCCTTAGCCAGCAAATTTAAGTGTTAGCAGACAAGCACTGGAACACATGGCTTTAAAAGAAATGCTCCAACACTCAGAAATAAGAAATTCTGGGACCCAAACCCAAGATCTACATGACACCAGCACCTCAAAGAGATTTCTACCTGCACAATAGCCTCAGCACTGTAACTTGGCCCATGCAGTGGGGGAAGCCCAGGAGACAAGTTCTACTTACCCACAGAGAACTTATAGACTAAATACTTACAGAAACTTTATTCTCAACAGGTCAGAGACTGAGAAACAGCATCTTCCCTCAGAGCCATCCACAATGGCTCTGAATTCCACCTTTCTCAGGAAGTAGGCAGAAGCAAAGCTCACAGGTCAGATAGGTAATGTTCAAAACATCCTCAGTGTTTCTCCAGGGTTAGGAACAAGTAATGCATTTCTCTGGGGGATGACATTTTAGAAAAACATAATTGCAATGCAAAGCTATTACTGGAAAAGCCCTGGATTTACTGAAAGCTTTTTAGAAATAAAACAGAATCAAAGGTCTCAATTCCTTTCTGGACGCTGCAGGGTTCAGACTATGCATCTCAAAAACATTTCTCCCTGGGGAAAACATGGGGACATTTTTAAAATGGTACCACTACACTGCAGGGATGAACCAGAGTCCTGGTGTACTGAGTCACAAGCTCCTCCTGACCCAGAGGGGAGCATCAGCTTCCCAGTATCTGAACTGGATCCCTGTTTCCTGGGATTCCCTGGGCCTCCTGCTCCAATCTGCCAGCAGCACGCAGTACTGGTGCCACAAGTGACCGATTTCCACCGCAACCTCTCACCTCACCCCATGAACCCTGGCACGCTGCCTGCCACTGAGCCAGTGTGCATCCAGCACCATCACTGCTCCAAAGGCACCACCCAGAGCCCTCTGAACAGCCAGAATGGGACATCCCAGCAGATCCAACAGCAATGCACAACGCTGCCGGTGACAGCCACACCTCTCCTTGCAGAGACTGGATTGGCACCAGGATGCTCAACCTCCCTGGAGGAGACTCGCGGGCTGTGGCAGCCCCAGGGCTGGAGCACGTGGTGTGTGACATGGTGGAGCACCGGGCAGAGCACGCAGAGCTGCTCTTCTTCCTGGAGCTGCTTCCTTTCCAGCTCAGAAGAAGCTGTGACTATTCATCTTGTCTCTCGTAGGCCGTGTGTGGGTCCTGGGCGCTGCTGGCCTGGGGGCTGGGCCATAGGAAGTGCCTCTCCCATGGCAGATGGACCAGACAGTCTGCAGGATGTACACAGAGCCCAGCTGGGTTCTCCCAGTGAGGCTTCTCCTTTTCCCCGCCCTCCGATGAGTAAGGCACAGAGACAGAGGAAAGGTTTGCACTGGGCTCGGTTACAGCCCCCACCGTGCGGTGTCAACACCCAGAGACAAAACATCAACAAACCCAAACAAAGAACAACAGAGGAAAAAAAAAAACCGAACAAGGGAGGAGGAAGGAAAGGAAACGCAACATCTTTTGGACAAGGAAGCACCAACCCTGGGCACTGCCAACCTTCAGAGCAGAAAGAGCAAAGGGTTTGACTCTGGTGACTCAGAGGAATAATAACGAGTGTTACCTCCCCAACAAGGAAGTGGGCTTTGTCACGTGTGACCTCTCCCTTGTGCACAGGGGAAGACAGCAATTAGTGCCACCTTCACAAGGCAAACGCCAGTTACAGCTGTGGAAGCCTGTGAGCTGCCTGCTCCCATCTCATACAGACAGCTCCCTCCACTGCATCCCACGGCTGGTGCAAAGCAGGAGATTCTCTGTCAGACCGGGACTGATCCTTCCAGCAGCATCACTGCCAGTGCACTTCTCTTCCAGGCACCCTTCTCCAGGACTCAGCCCCTAGGGGGTTGTTTCCAGCTGCCCCTCCAGCAATCAGTCCTTCGACTTACAGATGGATTTTTCCAGATGAGGGAACAGCCCAAAATTGACAGTTTGTTCTAAGTTGTTTTGTCAGCTTCCCTGTGCATGAGAGAGACCGAAAAAGGAAGTGTGCAAGTCCTGATACCTGCAGGTTGTGGCAGCTGCAGTCGGGCTGTGTTCACGGAGCACCCTCCGGCACCCTCCTCCATTTTCAGTGGGTGGGACAGAGGAGAGTCCAAGCACCCATCCCTCCACACAGCCCCTCGAGGCTGGCTGAGCAGGCAGCAGCCCCACAGTGCTGCTGCTGTCTCTGCCACCAGCAGACGAAGCCATCAGCATCCCAAGCAGGGAGGCAGACGGTGCCAGAGCCCCTTCCACGCTCCAGCTCCACTGCAGCGCGTGAGGAAGGAAGCAAAGGGTTAAGCCTCTCCGAGGAGAGCCCTGTGTATGTGTCTGCCTGCGTTTCAGTACTCATCTCAGCCACTTTGCTTCCTGCCTTGGTGCTGTGCCAGCAAGAGGTCCGGGCCAGCAGCACACTTCCTTCTGACAGACGCACACGGACACACACAGGGTGCCGCGATCGCTCACCGCCCAGGAACCTCTCCAAACCTGGCCCGGCTCCCGCTCCCCGCAGCCAGAGGTAACACTCACCAGCTCCACCTGGGGACCCAGTCCTTCCAGGATCCGGTGGGCAGCCTCCGCCTTCTTCTGCAGGGAGGAAAAGGGGAGAGGAAGAAAAAAAGTTATTTGTGCCATCAGTTACCAGTCGCAGCTCTCTGCTCCAGCTCTCCCCTCTGCTAAAACCTCTTCTCAGACCTCCACAGAGCCGTCACTAATCCCATCCCCGCCTGAGAGTGGGTGGAAAGGTTCAGCTCAGCCTCTGGACCCGCAGGGAAAACCCGTGGGCGAGAGGCTCCGGCACTGGGGTTATCGTGACTTTGATGCACCCAAGCTCTGCCCAGGAGGTGACCCAGATCCCTGACCCCTCTGGGTGCCAGGCAGGGGGACTGTGCCCCTTACCTCTGCGCGGCTGCCCTGCCAGCAGGAGGGCGGGCAAAGCGGCACGCACGCAGAGATGCCCTTTCTAGGATTCATCGCTTCACGAGCATGTGATCATTAGAGTTGAGCTGCCCTTGGCTCCTCACCGTGCTCTCGCTT
>VXAD01003972.1:0-20041 GCA_013399195.1 Dicrurus megarhynchus
GGAAGCGGCACCGGTGCGGCACCACACATCACATATTGAAGTTTCAACACTCTCAGGAATTTCACTACCTGATTTTGCCTTATTTGATCTGTCAGAAAATTGGCAAAACACTACTGTGCTTGCATTTGGTCTGCTACATCTATTGAATAGTAGGACAGTTATTATGGTCCCACCTATGGAGAGCAAAAAGAAGAAATACTAACTAAGAGAAGAGAGCCTGGGTGTCTCAAGCAAAATTATTTTATAACTGAACAGCAGCTGTATTAGAGATTAGCTGTTAGTAGAAAAAAACATGACTCTAGAGAATAATCTAAAGACAACAGTGATCTTCCTTTGGAGAGCTTTTTCTGCAAGGTAAGAACATTACATCTCATTAAAACCTGTACTTTTTTTGCTTAAACCTTTGTGCTTTTTGATTCTGGAAGTCTGTATTTGATACTTTATTTCCTACTTACTTAAGACTTGGTTCTGACTTATGAATCTACTTGCAGAAGATGACTGATTTATAATGCTGAAAACTCTGCTAATATATTCCAGACCACACTGCTAAAATGACAGAAGTTTAAGAATTAGGTCTTCTAAATTAACCTCTTATCAGACTTAGGAATGTTACCCAAACAATACCAAAAATGTACTGTACATAACTGAAGAAGCCACAGCACGGAATTATATACAAAAGAACAGTAACAGCATTGTTCTATATTTCACTTGGAAAAAGTAACCCTAAAAGGTTTTAAACCTTCTCTGAATTCAATGAAATGAACTTACATGAACTTAAAAATGTATAGCATGTTGGGATTTTAGACCTAGTTCACATTCACTGTAGGAAATTAATAAGAATCGAAATAAAGAATTTTCAATATTCAAAAACTCTAATATAGTTGAAACCTGGGCCTCAATCTTTCACTTTGTGCATGCAGATTTGGTGCATCTTCACCCTGAGGTGAACTGGAAGCAGCTCCCAGAGTGAGAGAAAGGGTACTACTTCATGCAGGAGCACAGCCGAGGCTGGTGCCAAGTAAAATGCAATGACGTAAAACACAAGAGTACACACCATGCATAATGAAATGGAAACAGGGGTTATCCCCATGTGTCAGTGACTGCAGGTACAATAAGTCTTTACAAAACAATGCTCATTACATTTGCTTTTGAGCAGTGCCATAAAATTGAGACACTGCAGGATGCTACTCAAGGATGCCACTATTTTCTACTCAAGGGTGATAAAACAATGTTTGACATTAGTGTGACTGCAGCCTACTGGATAACACACTAACCTCTGGTGAGGAGTCCAAATATAGTTATTTGCCTAACCTGAAATAGATTAGGCATTAGAAATAGGATTACCATTTAAATACACTACCATTAAATATATTTCAATGTCTACTGGGATAAGCTATTTCACTCTACAGTTTCCTAATGGCACAACAGACTCCTCTCTCTACAAAGCCCTCGGCACATTACAGAAGTGTTTATTGCTTCTGCTTACAAGCCAAAGATCAAAAGATATCTTAAGCTAAACAGATCATAACATGAAGAAGTGAGAGGCAAGCCATGAGAGTCATACGGACAAAGCACTGACACCAGGAACCAAAGACTACAGCTTTGGTTAGATCGGTTTCTTCGTACCTGCTTCATCACTGAATTTAACCAGTGAAAGTGCTGTGTAGCCCTTCATGAACTAATAAGCAGCCAGGAAGAATTTAGATTAATACTAATAATGGTGTACTTATGGAAAATCATACAATCACAGAATGATTTGTGTCAGAAGAGACCTTCAAGATCATCTATTTCCAACCCCCCTGCTGTGGGCAAGGACAGGTTCCACTAGACCAGGTAACAAAGCCCTCTCCAACCTGGCCTTGAACACTTCCAGGGATGGAGCATCCACAGCTTCTCCAGGCAACCTGCTCCAGTGCCTCATCACCCCTACAGTAAAGAATTTCTTCCTTACATCCCATCTAAATATACACTCAGTTTAAAGCCATAACCCCTTGAAAGTCCTACCACTACATGACTTTGTAAAATGTCCCCCTCCCACTCTCCTGTAGCCCCTTTGGGTACTGGAAAGCTACTGTAATGTTTCCCCAGAACCTTTTCTTCTCCAGGCTGAACAAATCAAATTCTTTCAACCTGTTTCCATAGGAGAGGTGTTGCAGTCCTCCAATCATCTTCATGGCCTCATCTGGACTCACTCCAACAGGTCCACGTCATGTACCCACATCAGCACTCCCCCTTGGTAATTTGTCATAATTAAACAAAATTTGTCATGTGCAAGTACCTGCAATATGCCTGCAATTAACCCGCAAGATACCAACATCATCACCGCTTAAGATTCAAGCAGATTTAAACAGACACTGAGACGGATTTACTCATAAATCAGTCAAACATATAAATTCCAGGATTTACACACATTACCTCAAGTTATTAAACAACAAAGGGTGATCCAAGGAAAGTCAGCAGACAGGTAGTGCCAACATACACTAAAGAAAACAAGAGACAGAAAAGCTTGACAAATTATTTAGGAAAGTCACATAGGGATAATCTCTGTAAGAGAAACATATATTTATATGGCCTTGAGTCTCTTCTCTTTTTGAGTTAGCATTCTTTTACAGTGGCTCATGGTATAGAAAAAGCTTGTCCTATGGAAGCTTTGCCTCAGTAAAGCATGGGAGGGCTGGGCTTGCTTCCTGAAACACAAAAGCAAAAACGTAGCAGCCACAGGTAAAGACTTAAAAACTGCTTTTGTACTTTTCTGATACCGGCCACAAAAGATGCCCCTTTGAAAAGATGAACAGTCAAATGAAAAGTACTCCCTCATTGTGTGGCTACAGTTCTACAATTCTGAGTAAATCAGAAAATCATCAATAGTCCTTACATTAGAAACGAAACACTGATTCTATTTTTTTTTTAAATAAGGTGTACATATAATGTGCATTTAGTTTAAAACCTGATTTAAAAGATCAAAATGCCTGAATACTGGAGTAGCACCAAATCCTACCTAGATTACTTTTTAATCACTGCAAATCAGGATAGAAATTGCCAGCTAGTACAAGGCAGATTAAATGCTAATGTAGTCTAGAAACTTTGAAACTTAAAATTGAATTAGTGGAGAAACACTTTTAATCCTAAAGAAAAGATGTCCAAACAACACAGAAAAAAATGGTGGCTGATACTTATTCTGTTGTGCTGTAGCCAGCAGGATGTTTCTCTCAGGGAATCTGAAGAGGGATGAAAGCATCTTGTGCTAGGCTTCACTTCAGTGAACAAGGTCGCATGGTCTGTTGGGCAGCTTCTCAGACCTCCTTGGCTGGTACAGCGTTTTATGCCTCATTTGAACCAAACCAAATCTGTTTCTCTCTCAATCAGCCTTCCACCCAATGCCTCTGCCTGGCAGACACATACAAGCACCACTTTCAAAACCAGCCAGTGATGCTGCTTACGACGACAGCATCAGGCTCCTTTCTGTGGATGGCTTTAGATTTTAGTCCAAATGCAGATAGGAAGTCTATGTTAGTTAACAGCAGCAGAAAGAAATTCATCCAAGTATCTGGGAAATACAAGTACTTTTTCAGAGAGCTGCCAAATCTGAAGCTTTAAAAAGTATCAACATACAGTGCAGGCCAATAAGTAGTACTGTATTAAACAGGAATGCTAAAGGTCTATTAAAATCATTAAAATTAACAACTTGGACTTAATAACCTCTAACTGCATTAAGAAGTCTCAACATGCTTGTAAAATAAATAGCTGGAAAATCTGATATAACTATCCATGTAACTAATATATGGGTATCTCCTTGACTCTGCCTGCAGCCTAAAGCACCTTCCAGAGGTACAAACCTCTTTCTTTACCTTACAGAAAAAGCCAAGTGGCCATCTTAGGGCTGGGGAGGAGATATGGCACAATGCTGAAGAGTTAGCAGTTTGGAGGCCAACCAGGGTGGGAGCAGGCTTAGGGTTTCCAGCTTACAGGGTACTCTGGTAAGGCAACAAAGCCTTCTCCTCAACTCTCTAAAAGAGGCAATTTGAAAGCTGGGTGGCAAAGTCCTGGTTTCCATTTTAAACTCTGCACTGAAGCAGCTTTTCATCCCAGAAATTCATCATCCAGCTGCACAAGGGAACATAAAATGCTACCGGGAACAGGTGCTGCAGTTTGGAGGTGGAGAAGAGTTCATCTGTTCCAGCACCACCACTCACCCAGTCCTGTGAGAGTGTGTCACGCTGAAGAAAAAGCTTATTGCTTACCTTAGGCAACAGAAATGAAGAAATATTTCAGTAGAGCAGACCTCGCCAGAATATGCGCTACCTCTAACTGATAAAGATAAGGCATCTTTATTAAAGCTCTCGTATTATTGTCTGTTCTGGAACTGGTTTCTGTTCACTTGGGCAAATAAATCTAAATGTATGACTTACAAATAGGTCATGCCAGATGCTCTTTGTTGGTAAGTATAACACGAATTCAGAGGAAGCTGGGATAGAGAAGATGGACTAATTTAATGTAAAACAAAAGCTCTGCTCATAATTTAGTTTTCACTGTATGGGTTCATGGTGACAGGCACTGCTTTTAAGACTCAGTAAAAACAAGTGGCTTTCAGAAGGATTTGGACAATTTTCTTCCCTTTTTCAGAAACTTCTTCTGCTTTATTGCCCTACACAGTGATATCATCAATGTACTGCAGGTGTTCCAAAGTTTTATCCTGCTCCAGTGTAGTCTGGGTAAGTCCATGGCAGATGGTAGGGCTGTATTTCTACCACTGCGGCAGTGGATTTCAGGTGTACTGCATGCCCCTCCAAGTGAAAGCAGACTGTAGCCTGCATTCTGCTGTCAAAGGGATTGAAAAAAATGCATTAACAAGTGTACAAAAGTATGTGCACAAGCACACATTGTCCTGATATTGTTTGAATATATACTTGGTCCATTAAGTATTCAGAATCAATTACAAAAATGTAAATCCTAAAGTGAGTAAAGCTGGGCACAAGCCCTTAGCGTTGCCACTGAAATGCCTGGGGGGCTTTCAGAGCTTGATTCAAGAAGCTGACAGTCATTTCCACTATGAAGAAACAGCTAACAGAAGACATGAGAGAAGCTGCATGTTTAATTCCCTCCAGCACTTAGAAAAGTCACAATCAAAAATGCCAAGATTTTTCTGAAGTTTCTGTTTGCAAATGCTAAGTATCACTGATCTCACCGAATCTGGAATACTGAAACCTGCAATAAGAAATCCTATAAATACTGTTTAACTTGAGGAAAACAATCATGCTTAAAAAAGAACCAAAAAGGCAGCTCTTTCCAGGCTGCAGTTCCTCAAAGTGTCCAGGCACTCAGAAGCCTGGTTCTGTTCAGCCGCTGCTGTGCAGAACCAGCACAGAGGCCATAGTTTCCACACAGGGAGGGTTTTGAAGGCACCATATTGATGCTGGATTCCTCTTGATAATGTTGGGGAGTGCTGTCTGTCTGCACCTAGACTGACACAGAAATGGTGAGCAGGAAGGAGAAGGCCCAGAGGCAAACAGCATGTTTCGTTTACAGCAATGCTGCTGCAAGGTGATGCTGTGTGCTATGATCTCATGGGAATGCAAACATAATGCTCTTTGAACCATGAGGAAGAAGCTGTCTGCTAATTAGTTCCCTGGTAATTGGCCATGCAGTGTCGTTCCTTGCATGAGGACTGCTGTGAATATATTGGAGACCATCTGATTAAAACAAGAGAAAGAAGCATTATGTGATGGCAACTTAATGAGATGGGCTTCAAACCAGACCTAAACAAGCTGGACAAGAAAAATAAATGGTGGCTTGTTCAGAAGCCATTGAAAAGACAAGACAGTTGCAACCATCTGCGCTACTCATACAAAAAGTTCAGGAGCCTTTAAAGGAGGCTTTAAAGGGGAAAAACTTGAAGACATACTAGTTCTTGCATACTAACCTGGACCCTCATTTTAGGACTATCACTTAGGATCGCCGGTATTTGAGAAGACATGTCAGAAATGAACTGTACCTCCAGAAGTACACGAACATTGCATATCAAGAACAGGCATTCTTTGAAGTGGTAAGAGACACGGACACTTAATGGCTCCGGGTGAGAGATCAAAGTGGGAAAGCACACTGGGCTGTGAGGATGCAGGGCTGCTGCAGCACAGCTGGTGAAGAGCAGCCAGACGAAGCTCTTCCAGGAGCACCCTACAAGCAGGGTGGGTGGTAAGCAGGGCCTCTGATCACCCATACTTCTAAAAAAGCAGGACAGTGGGGACCCAGTAGCTCTGCCAAGGTTCCTAAATATACCCATGTACAACTCCCACTTAGAAAGTGCTTTTAGACACAGGCTGCCTGTGTTAGCATCTCCTGCAGGTGAAAACACAAAGCTGCCAACAGGCCATTCACTTAAGAACTGGACCTGATGATCCTTATGGGTCCATTCCAGCTCAGAATATTCTGTGATTCTGAATTTAAATTCATTGTCCAAAACAGTTTGGGGAAGCAGGGCTTGAAGAGACAGCAAGACCAAATGCAGGTGGTGGTGCGAAGTGCCAGGCAGTGATGCTGGGGATGGCCCTGCCCAAGAGCAGCGTGTCCCTGCCCTCCCTCCCATGCCAGGGGGCTTCAGACCCCCAGTATTTTGTTGCTGTTATTCACTTGCGGATGAATGATATTAACATTTGTATCCAAATGTAAATACCTCCCACCGACACAGGAGCCAAACACAAACACGCTGATTATACAGTGTCTGGGGCACAGCCCTAGTAACAGAGATAAAAATCAACACATCCAGGGAACAAGAAAGAAAAGGCAGTGCAAGAGTGAGTCAGCAAATGTAAGCAATATGTTAGTCAGGCAAGCGTTTCTGAATGCACCACGAGGCTGCTCACGCTGCAAAGTCACAGCCCCGATAACCTGGAAGACCATCCTGGTGTGAGGGCCCCCACCCCTTTGCAAGGGGACCTCTAAATTTTCAGACTGGTTTTGGGAGGGCTGTAATGTAGATTTTTTCCATTGGCCCCATCCTCCCCCCATCCTTAAGCCTGAGAAAAGAAAAAATCCGTGCCATGTTTAGAAAGACAGTGATGTGAGCATGGAAATCTGGTAAAGCAGAGGAGGCCGGCTGTGCTGCTGTGTCAGGTGTCATGATAAAGTCTGCAGGTTTCCAGGATTAGCCTGGTCACTTTGCAGGCCATGAAATGCTCCACCGAGCCTGTATAGCCTGTGGTTTGGCTCTTCCTCCTGCCAGCCTGCATTTCTCTGCAAAACAAGTGACTGAGTGCCTCAGAGTACTGCTGTGACACGTCCCCATCAGCGGCGAACCTGCGCAACAGCCATGGGGAGCGGGGCTGCACGGCTCCTCTCTGGGACCGCACACATCACAACCCACTGCGCCGAGTCCAAGGGACACAGCTGCAAAAAGCAGTGAGGGGGAAGAAAAAGCAAGGCACGAAGCCAGGAAGTTTCACAGAAGTCACTGGATTTCACGTCACCAGCAAACTTATTTGCAGTTTGTCCGATCTAAATCCTGTTGTTCCGCCACTTTGAAAATGCAGACTCTAATTAACTCACATTCTTATATACTCTGGCGCCTGAAGGATACTTTTGTAAATGATATTTATAAAGCAAGAGCTATTTAATACCTGCTTAACATATATCCATAACCTTCAGAATGTCTCCTATGAGTCAACACAGCCTGACTTGAAATGACATCGTTCGCCTTTCTGTTCTGTAGGGCTTTCTGCAGTGTACAGCCACTATCCCAGAGCACGGCAGAAGGCAGCCTAAGACTGCTCATATTAACTCATTCAACACTGGGTAGTTTTATTCTGGAAGAGGAGCACTTGCACAGAGAGGACTGCATGTAAGCCCATCTCTGGGAAACAAGCCCTTTTCAGTTTAGTCTTCACGCTTTCTAGTGATCTCCCATATATAACCATGTACTCCACAGCCAGATCCTGCATTTACAACTCTTCATCGGTATTGCTGCAGGAAGCCTGTAGGCTGGTGGCTTAATCCAACTTCAGCAGCACTCAGATTTCTATCTGCACCAAAGCTACAGGTAATAGTAGAGCCATCTCACTACTCATCCACAAAAATTTACATCCTCTTCCCATTCACATCACAGGTATGTCTCCCACTGACTTGCATGAATCCCAGGCCCCAATTTCAACAATGAAGGTCCGTGACAATCTGTAGCTCTCCAGACGGGTGCCTTACCCACTCTTTGAATGAAAGCAGGTCGAGCAGGATAGTCTAGGGACCACACCACGGGGCATTATCACAGCAGACCGTGGGATCCAGTTAAGAGAGGGATGTTTGTCCAATTCACAAGTGTTTGTCCCTGCTCCTGCAGCTAGAACAGAACAGCTCAGACTGCATGGGTGCAACATTTTGGGCACACGAGCACCTGAGTATAGACGCCATCATAGGTACTACTTAAGACACATCACTGCCATGCTGTGCTTTCTCCAGGACTGCTTTCAGGAAAGCTACACAGGCAGCCTGTAGGCAAGGCAGCTGGAGCAGTGGGACAGTTTACTGCCGCTCCTGGTCCCTTCCACTCTGCCACAGGAGACCAAGGTCCCAGGAGGAGTCATGAAAGGCAGTGCTTCCACGTGTGTGGCATGGGGCCGAAGCTCAGCCCTGGTAAGCTACTCCAGTGCCAGCAAACCCAAGGCAACCCACCCTGATATCATCCCCTTGTGCAACCTGGCTGACAGGGAGGCTGTCCTTGTTGCCTCACAGACTGGCTGACATTCAAGAAGGAGTATTTGATCCAGCAGCCAGGAAAAATGCATGATGGTACCAACTTTATGTCTGTACATGCAATGGGAGACTCTCCAAAGTTTTGGGAACCAAAGTCTTGCTTTCTTTTAATGTCACACAGGACTTGAGAGCTAAGAAGAGAGGCCTCAGCTGAAAGTCTGGAAATGGTCATTTTCATCCGGGAAGACTTCCAGCTGCAATGGCTTTGGGCAGCTCTCAGAGCAGCCCTCGTGACTGTGCGGATCCACCACTTTCAACGCATCCTTCCTGTTCTTAGAAATGCTGCATTATAGAGCTTTCTGTCATTAAAGCATCTAACTCACCAAGAATGTGACTGTGGGATTCTGTCTTGACCTTAGCAAAGGGAAAAAGGATACTTAAAATACCATAACTCTTCATGGTAATACAGTGAACACAAATGTCCCTCTTCCAAGATGTACAGCTATTTTACAACACAAGAACTACCTTAAACTCCATCAAGTCAGGACTCATTCTTGAAAATTTAAACAAGGTAAGTGGGTTAAAGATGTCTGAAGCCAAATTCAGATGTAAACAGATACAACGCTATCTAGTTTAATGGAAGGGAGTCTAACTCTCTGCCAGCAATAAATATGGATCATAACTAAGGTCATCAGGACACAGCCTATGAAGACAAAACACTGGACCATAATTGTAAAAGCATAGGCGAGTTGGCTGTGGTCTGCAAAAATCTCCCTCAATCCTACATGCCATTTTATTGGAAGCAATGAAGACTGCTTACAGTACTTCCAACAGTTTGCTGAGATACAGCAATGGACCACCCTCAGTATCTTACACATGTAGCATGCCTACCTTGAAGACACCAGCATTTGTTAGGGAAGATGCTCCATGACACCCCAACAGCTGAAGTCACGGGGACTGCTAAGGCAAGAAGAGCATTTGGAAAGCCTGAGGCCAAAATCTGCATTCCCAGCTTTAATGCCGATACATGATAGATGCCAACAGATCCTGTTTTGTTACCCTAGTCCATTTTTCTTCTCCATCAAGGGCATGCCATTACAGAAAGCAGAGGAAGGAGCTCTGCTTGTTCATCCCCCAGTAAAATGCTGTGGTAGCTCTTCCAGTTACGATTTCTCTCTAATCTCTGGATTGCCCATGTTATCAGCCTGGTGTGTATTTTTTTCTAAATGTAGGCACAACTTCTTTTCTCTTCATTTTATCCTAACATCTTTTCCAATTATTCCATTTACAGTAATGACCACTTCAAAATATGTGAATTGTCATAATTGTTTTACATACCAGATGCTACATTACATTTAGCCAACACATGTAAGTTTAGGAACTAAATCTTTTACACTGAAGCCAACTGCTGTTTTACTGTGGACTTTTTAGTATTTTTACACTTAGTGACTGGAAAGTGGCTTTTAAAAGAGAGGGCCCTTCTATACCAGTATATGATGGGGCTGCAGAAAGCTACAAGCAAGCACTCTTTAGTTATTATTGCCTTATTCCAGAAACCAAGGACCAAGTGACTTTATCAGAAGGTGGCAGTGGGACTACCCTGATGCAGTGCTTTTTCTGTTCAGCCAGAGACAGCCCAGGGCCAGGCCCGTGCTGCCCAGCTCCACCAGTCCAACACCAGAACATGCACTAGCTGTTTCTCACCCTGCAGGGTGTTTTACAGAAGCATCCAGGGCTTGCCCAGCCACCTGTGCTGCTGACTTGACTGCTCCTAAAGGGGAAAAAGACATACGGAAAATGAAAGAGGAATGGGCAAAGGGTGGTAAAAAGTAAAAATTGAATAGGTATTTGAAAAAAGAGGAAAATGCATTATGGTGGACAAGAAGGAAGAAGGATCATGAGAAATAACTATGGTCTAGTTAGCTCCCTGAGTCTCTACATTTGGTAAGAGAGGGAGCAGTTTTACAATAAAACTTACTTCTCTCAGTTGCCCACTTCCTGATGACTCAGACACCTTACATAGCAGGCATCTGTGGTCAGACAAATGCCATCGCCAACGCCTGCAAGGTGCTCCCAGGACCTGAATGAGTGAACAGTAATATAAACTGTCTGTAATCACCAAATACCAGAATCTCGGACATTAAACAAAACATCCCACGCAAACATCCCGAGCAGGATCAAAAGACATTGTATGTAGAAGGATCTGGGAAGGGCATCCAGTGTAACTACCATCTTTATGCAGGGGCACCATTACACAAGGACCACCTCTCACTAACATCAGGGGACTGGTTTTCAGAATGTTACTTTCAGCAAAATGTTTTCCTTTATTTCCTAACAAGTGTGAGCATCCTGGGTTCAAGAGCCTTGTGACAGTCTGGCTTCAAGTGTTACAATAGGAATATCTGGTGTTGATCCTATCTTTCAAACAAAATTTTGAAATTTGTCTGTGATCTAAGCACTGATATAGGAGAGCAGCTCTTGGAAAATGCTGGAAAGCTTATGTGAATTTCTTAAAAATGAAAAATATGCATTTCAGTCATGATATTAGAAGGTAGTGAACAAGGACACATTAGCTGAGGATTCTTTTCAGTGCTATAACATTACTTTTCTTCATGGTCTTTGGCTGTTTGGAGCCATTCTCTCTCCAACGGAACAGAAGCAAAACTCCCCACTGGGTCACAGAGATGGCAGCAACATAGCTGCACAGAGCTGGCTCTCATAGTCCAAGCAATAATTTACCTAAATCTTTAAAAAAATAGTGAGTTTTGTCTGCCCGGGGTACTAGTCTTAAACTAAACCCACAAGCAAGACAAGAGTTTTTCATTGCATCCATGGGCAGTGCCTTTCCAAGAGGGAACCTTGCCAAACATGAGACTCCCAAGTGAGATTTAAAAATAACGTGTTTAACTCCACAGTATTTACAGAGTTCTAAAACAACAAATAATGATGTAACAAAATAATCTGATTATCTGTGTACACTGCCATTGCAAGAAGCAATGTCACTTTCAGACAGTGTTGTGTGACCAAAACCAGTATTTCATCAGGCATGTGATCAAAAAATGGTATTTAAGCACATAGGAGCAGTCAAGTCAGACCCAAGGCTGAATTAGGCCAGTATCTTGTTTCAGACAGTCCCAACACCAACATCTTATGAAAAACTATAATGGGGAAATGCCCTCACAAAATAATGTAAAGACAACATTGCATCCTGAGAGACTTCTGCTAAACAACCTGTTTCATCATGTGTCTGAAATCAATGCTGCACACTCTCATCAGCAGTTCCACTTAGCACATCCTCACAGCTTCTGCTTTTACCTAGGAAAGGCAGTGAAACCACCGGGGGGTCTGGGCTGGCAGCCCATGAGCACGGAAGATGCCACGCGCACACAGAATGGGATGGATCCTCATCCACACCCGCGGCCGGGGCTGAGGAGCAACAGGGTCCAGGGCAGCCAGCAGCCCCAGAGCTACTGTGCCAGCAGAGCAGAAGTCTTTGTGACAGCCAAAGTAGACAAGAGCATCTAGACATCCATGTGGTGGACAAAATAGCTTGGAGTTTTCTGCTTGGCTGTCAAGCCAAGGAGGGTGAGGAAAGAAGGAATTGAAATGTAAGGTGTCTGCATCATTTCCTGCTAATAACTAACGTTTCTTTTGCTTGTGACCTGCAAAGATATGGGAAAGGAGTTGGATAGCCAGCTCCTCCAGGGAGAACTAAAAGGAAGAAAAGCCATGGCTTTCAGCTGCCTGGAGATAATGTATGTTGGCAACAAGAAAATTCCCATTAATGTTTACAGAGGACCTGTAAACATTCAGAAGAATCACATCAGGGGACCTAGAGGGTAAATTCCCAATCAAAAAGCCAAAAGGAAAATTACATAAGGAAAAAGACAGACTTTGTAAACATTTGTTAAAAAACCCACTATCTGAATGGCACAGCACAACAACTTTGGCATGCCACTTTTGTTTATACTTAGGGGATTTTACTGTTATCTTAAGCAGCTCTTAATGGCTCTAAATAAATAAAAAAAAGGAAAAAAAAAAACCTGAAACCCAGGCAATTTTATTGGTCAGATGATAAGACTCCTCAATAATAGCATTCTGATATTTTTTCAAAAATTAACTTGGCCCACTGCTTCTTCCCCTTAAAACTTTAATTGGCACTCCCTGGGATTGCTCCTTCCAGGTGTATTTATACTACTGATCGCTCAAGATATATAGAACCATTTGTCCTTAATAACACTCTTGTCTGACTTTAAGTTTTATATCCAGGGGTAACTGAGGCCATAAGATATCAAAATCAACACATTCAATTTGACAAGCTCACAACCTGGATGATCTCCAATTCATTTTTTACTCACTTTGCAGACTTCACACACTGAAACTAATTACCAACAAATTTTAAAAATTCTATTTAAAAGTTATCATCAGATGTTGAACAGTCTGAAGTTTTATTGGACTATCTGAAGGACAGTTCCTTTCATAAATTTGCAATTAAAAATGGTCTGGACTTTTGCAGTTTAATCCCACAATACCAACACTAAACTGCCTTGCCTCTAATATTACAGCAGCTCTTCTCAGTCCTCAGTTACCACAATCAAGGAGACAAACTTTGCCCCACATCCTTGGCAAGAATAAAGTATTCTTCACTGCTAGTACAAGTGTAAAGCTGCATAGTAATAGTGTAAGACCATTGTGTTTTCTGTACTGTTCTAATGTAGTTATATACAGGTCTTACCACCTCAGGATCACCTTTGTGACATGGCAGAAAACCAACTTTGAATATCCCCAGAAAGGAATTATTCCCTATTTTACAGCAGAGCAACTGAGGCACAAAGAGAAATTTTCAGAGATGACATCTCTGAAATGATAAAACTCAGGCGCCTGACCGACGCTCAACTTCTAAAAGGTGGCTATGGCTGCCTTCAGTTTGAAGTCAGGCTCCCCATATCCTCAGGTATCATTCCCCTGCATGCCCTGCACTGCATAAACCACTGTCTGTGCTCTGCAAAGTCCCAAATCCCCTGGCATCAGGTAAACCACTGACTTGGATCTCCCCCTCTTCTTCCCCACTCTGAATACCAGCTCTTTCCACAGGAGGTCAAGGACTTCTCAGCAGATGCAAGCTCTGCCCATCATTTCATGCCATGTCTGCTCTGTAGGACTTGGGTCCCTTCTCTAGGCAAACTCAGGTTATGTTGCTTTTGGAGTCCTTCCACCTTGCTCCTAGTCTGTAAGCAAAATTGCACAAAAGTCAACAAGACTTGCAATTGACAGTTTGCAATGGAGCACACAGGCAAGGCACAACGTGGAGGGCAGTAGCAGGTACTCTGCTACTCTAGATCTGAAAGCAACCACAGCATTTGCAAACCTTGCACGTGAACTGATACCATTTCCTCCTGCTATTAGCCTGGGTGCAGCCACAGCCTCGCCATTTCCTGTGCTGCTGACAGCTTACAAATTGTTTAACTGGGTGTCCCTGCAGAGCTCCCCACGGGGCTGCACCACCCTTCCCCAGCGAATCCAGGAAGCCCCAGGAGATGTGATACTGTGACACAAACAGGAACAGCACAGCTTGTAGCAGCAGCAGTCTGGGACACTTTGGTCAGTGATGGGGCAGCACAGTAGAAAACAAAACCCTACCACTCCAACCCAGGGCAAGGCTCAAGTGGGCTGACAAAACTGTTGGCAAGAAAAAATTTACTGGGTAGCAGTACAGAGGTAATGTGGTTACACAAACATCTCACATGTTGATATAGCCTAAGCCAGTGAAAAGTTTATTTTATATTTCAGACAATGCTAATTTACAGTTAAAAATAATCTTTTAATCTCTTCTCTTTTTCATTAAAAGCACCTAAACTCTTAACTAAGCTTTCCAAAAAGTGTTTTGGAACATCCACATTCCTGAATGTCCATATTCCCTTCTAAAACTGATGGAAAGTTCCTAAATTACTCCTTGCTCCACTCCTACAAGTTTAATATTCCAAGAAGTATGTGCTGTTTCACAAAGTAGAAGAGAGTAGAACTCTCGAGAGGTTTAAAATCACAAAAGCAACATGATGACAGATGTGTCCATATTCTAGGGACAGAGTAAACAAAAGGCCAATGCCTATGTTTCAGTGGTAGGCTGAATTCAGAAGACATTGACGTATTTATCTTCAGGATGACATTTTGGTGTCCACCATATTTTTTTTAAATTTTTTTTCCTAAGCCCACCCAGACAGAAAACACCTGAACTCTGAAAGAACATCTGCTGTCATTCCTCATTCCTCCATCCTTTTATTTTCAAGGAGCCAAAACCCTGTGCTACTCCAATACATCAGTCTTTGGCTCAGAAAGGCCTGCAGGATGAAAGGAAGGTAAAGTGGGTATCCTCTAATCTCTGCCATGCACTGGTGGCCCTGTCAGCTTTACAGCCAGTTTGCACAAGAGAGCAGCAAAAATCCCCTCTGGAGCATGACGTGTGGAGGCAGGCTAAATTCTTGGGCCAACTGAATTTTGCTCAAGTAAAACAGCCTCTCTGTTGAAAACAATTTACATCTTCCCTTTGACTCCTTGCTGCAGCACAGAAGAAAGTACAGGGTGACTGCAGCCTCCCTGTCTACATCCTTCACTTGGCATCTAGTAAGAGCTCAGGGGGAAAAAAAAAAAAAGTAATTTACATCAGGTTTTGGCTGCTACGCACATATGCCTGGAGAGATACGCTCACAGCCTCTCACTCTTGATTTCTGCATCAGGTAAGAGCAGCTTTAGTGGATGAGGAGAGCTCGTTCTGCATTTAGGAAACAAATCTGTCTGGGACGATGGTGCTTGTGTGAATTATTAAAAGGCAAGTGCATTTACAAATCCAAATTAGCTGACCCTGTGCCCTTCCACATCTACCTCTAGCTTTGACTTGAAAGAAAATCACACCAAAGGATAAATTTCTCTCAGCACTGGCTGCATTTTCTGCCTCTGCCACTTAAAAGTTTTGGTAACAAAAGGTTAAAAATAACTTCCTGCACAGACGTTTTCTTTCAATACATAAACATTTATCCTCATGTAAGGTCCACAAAGTTGATTTCAGAATCGAGTTTGAGTTGCCAGATCCCTTTAAAACCAAAAAATTCCCAGCAGTCCTTATGCAGTCCTTCTCTCTTTACTGAATCATTCCTTCCGTTAAATAACAAAACCAGCCAGTGTCTGCAGCAGAGCCCAACAGCTTTTTCAGGGAATAATCACTTTCACTTTCTTCCTGCTCATCCTCCTCCCACTACTACCTGTGAGCATGCTGCCAGCTGCCAAGGGTTAAACCTTGGCTTTTCAGGAAGCAAACCAGGAGAGGCAAGAGAAAGAGGAGCAAGGATAGCCTGCCCAGGGCAGCTGCTGGCGGAAGGACATCGGGCTGGGGCAGAGATGTCCGGAGCGCTGCAGCAGCCGACGGAGCAGCAGAGGAAAAGTTTCTGTGATTTTAGGCAAGCCCTGGCGTGACGTCAGCTCTCCCAGATAATCTCAGCGCAGTCAGCACAGGCCTCCTGCCTCCCCATTGGCGAGCCCCTCGTCAGCAGACATCTGAAGATAATTATTATTGGCCAGACAATTATAACAGGAACGACTGTCACTTCGTGCTGATGCCCGAACCTGGTGCTCTGCAGCACGATGGAAAAGGACTCTGGCGGTCACCACTCCATCCAGGCATTTCTGTCACTTTGCCTTTCCTAAGCACTGGCCAGTTTTTGCTGCCTCACTGGCTGCAGCTGGGAATCGGGATCTCAGTGCTACAACACTTTTTGCTGCATGTCTGACAGAACCGTGAATTTTCTCCAAAAATATTAACATACTTACCCATAAGAGATAAAGGACTAGAGCTGCATTAATTCTCATGCAGCAGTTTAAAGAACTGCAGACTATTTACTTCATACTGCTTCCCTCTTTGAAGAAGTTTGGGAGGAGGTGCTGGGAGAGTTTGATTTGAGAAATCATTTTAAGCAATTATTTTCATAAACATTTGACTTAATCCTGAACATACTGAAATCACACCTCTCATGGTTTGAGCACAGTATGACAGTATCTTAAAGTGATACTGTATTTTATATTTAAAGCTACTCAACAGCACTATACTTAAAAATGTATCAACAACAGCTTTCCCACAACATAAAGTGTAAGGAGTTTCATGACAGTAAATGGACCTCCTGTTTCTTAACCTCCTGAAATCCTGCCATTGTTAGTTTAGGGAAGGCAACTAACTGGCAGCTCTTACCATCAGAGGCCAGCAGGCTGCAGGTCCATCTTTGCAGCCTCCAACCTCACTCTGCCACTCCTGCCTCCCTGCATGAGAACCAGGCAGTCTGGGGGCTATACCATGAAGGAGTGCATAAATTAAAGCCAGGCATTCAGGGAGGCATGAAACCCATCAGCTCGGAAGTATCAGGCAACAGGCTATTCATTTCCCCTCTGTGTCAAAACAGCACCCTCTTTACAGCACTGCCAGTCCAGGCCCAAGCTTTAAAGAGGTCTCAGTGCAATGCATGTTGCAGGATAAGGTCCTCCATATAGTGAAGCAGGAACATCTGGAATGAAGCAAGGAGGACCTCATTCACTGCCATTAGGCCAATATGCCATCAGATGGGATTTTCAGGGGCAAATGGCAGCAAGGAAACAAGCTCTAGGATGGGGCAGAAAAGCCTGGATACCAGCTACTGCTGAGGGCAGAGGACATGCACTTGCCCCAGGGAGTGATGGAGCCTGGAGCAGGCTCAAAGAACCAAGGCAAAGGAGGGGCAAGCCTTGGCTGAACAGAACCAGACCTTGCACCATGATCCTTCCCAACCAACCATACCAGTACCTAGGGGTGTATGCCACTACCTCCAGGCTTTGCATTCAAGCTTTTCCAGCTTTAGGCTTACACAGTTTTAATTAGAAGGGCTTGATAGTACTTTAACCAGCTCAGAACTCAGAGGATATGTAAAAAGATTCACATCCATCCTCAAACTAGGCTACATCTTCATATGCAACCTAGTCAGATTCCAAAGATACATCTCAAAATCCAGAAGTCAGAGTCAACTCCTTAGAGCCAATTCATGCCCCCTAACACCCTACAGCCTTTTTTTGTGTATGTTGTAAGGTAACAAGACATTGTTCTGAGATGAGGTAAAATAGTAAATGCCACACCTATAGAATTTGTTTACCTTCATGTTAGACATTGTAGTAGTATTGCACCCTAGTTTAAATAACAATTACAGTATAAAATCCTGACACAGTCTTTCCTTAAGCAAGTCCCCCTAGTCTTGTCTTACTGTTCAAAGAGCATGTTTAGCCCTACAAACTACTATTTAGCAACCTCATCTTGGATGGCTCTTATGTTAAGGACGTGTATGTTAAGGCTACACCTACAAAGTGCAGGAGCCATGTACTGCCATTGATGTCTGCATACACAAACCTATTGAGTCAACCTGACAGGAATGTAAAAATCTGCTGGGTTTTACCAGGTAAGCTCCCTGCAAAACTCAAGCACTTGAACAGGACCTGTTTCATTAAGCAAATGCATTTCTTAAAGATAAAAATGCACAATTTAACCTGGAACTCGGAAGAGTCTTTAGCAGCATTTTCAGGAAAAGTCTGCCATGATAGAGACCTCAGAGGGCACAGCTCTATTTCATTTCCAGAAACATTCCCAGGACACAGGAAGATCATTCTCCTTCACTTTCACGAGAATCAAAGATATTAATTCATCAGTTCCTTGAGAGAAGGTGAAACTAGACTGAAAAGCACGTGGACATGTATGACTGTGTCTCTTTAGCTGTACAGCAGCAGCATAACACTGACAGTCTCCTCCTCTGAACCTGGAAAGTGGGAGCCTGGCGTTACGGAATCCCAGCTGGCAACCTCTGCAGCACATGAAACTGCCAGGGAGATTTTAATAACACTGCTTAGTATTTATGTAGTATCTGACATCTTCAAGGCACTCGGCAAACATTACCAAAGTCATTAAAGCACCTCTTAAGGGCATTTCAGCATTTTCATTTCCCACTCCCCTGGTCTTTCTATGCTGGGGAAACTGAGGCCTAGGAGAGGTTATGTAATGTTCCCAAGGTCACATCATGAAGCACAGGAGAGCCAAGGAGAAGATGCAGGAGTGCTAGTTGCTAGGCATGTTCTTTAAAATAAACTGCAGCTCTTCCGGGTTATTTGGCTATTATATACACTCACGTATCACCCCCTCCATCCTCTTTTACGAGAATGTCCTATTCTGATGCCAATTTTCTTCTGGAACATGGACAGAATGGGAAGCATCCAATATTCCCAGCCCAAGAATATCTACGTGGTCTCCTTTTTCCTGAAACATGAGTGACACCAGGCACCCCTCAAGAGGTAATGAGCTCACCTGCAGAACAGAGGGAGACATACATGCATTTAAATGGTCATTTTAATTATACTGCCCTTAAAAGTCCCTGGACAAGTCACTAAAGGATTCTAGCAAATCCCTGAGATACACCTAGGATCCTGGACCATTCTGCCCTACAAACGCAGACACCAAAGCCTGGGCCCAGAGACAGTCCTGTCCTGCCATTGTCACATGAGGGTGGCATGGGGAATGTCCTCACTCTGAAGCTCAAAAGGGCAGAGAGCCCTGCCAAGGGAGGGCATGCAGGCAGTGGGGAAGTTGGGGGCTAGCTGAGGAGAGAGATCACAGGAGTAGCAGAAAGGGCAAGACTGGGCACTAGGCAAGGCTGGTCAGGGACAGTGCATCAGCAAGGCACAGGTGAGCGGGGGCAGACTGCGAACACAAGGCCCGTGCAGGTGGACAAAGCCAGGACAAGGACTCGGGCAACGTGTGGGCAAGTGTTACGGAGCGAGGGATCCCGGCCTCGAGGACAGCTTAGAGGGGCACGCGAAGGGGGCAAGGACAGCTGGGGCGCTCCCTCCATCCTCGTCTCCCTGCTGCCGACCAAGGCCCAGGGATGCCCCCGGGGCAGCGCCTGGCAGAGAGCAGCTTCCCGGCACAGCCACTCCCCCTCGGCGGGCCAGGCTGTGAGCGTTCGTGTGTCCCCTTGCGAGGCCGTCAGGCTCCGGCTCGCCACCACCCGGGAAGCGCCGAGGGGTCCCTGCGCAGCCCCGGTCCCGGCTCGGCTCGCCCCGGCTCCCCGGCCGCACGCACACGCCGGGAAAGTTAATAACCGCATGGCTGCAAATGAAGTTTATTAGGAGCTGAGGGAGGGGAGGGGGAAGGCAAAGGGGCTCCGCGGGGAGCGCGGGCAAACGCGCAACTTGTTTGAACGACCCTGCAGCGCGGGGAGCGGGAGGGTCGGGCAAGGATGGAGGCAGGGGAGGCCGAAGGGAGAGCCAGGGCACGTGTGCGGCTCCGCGCCGCCGGGCCAAGCGGAGG
>VXAD01003972.1:20244-161652 GCA_013399195.1 Dicrurus megarhynchus
CGCCCCCCGCCGCCCCTCGCACAGCCCTGGCGAGCCTCAGTGAATAGCGCCAGGGCTACGCTCTTGGCAGGGAGGAACTCCCCCACGCACGCCAGGCCGTCAAAAATAACTACAAAAATAGGAAGCCCCCACCCCTGTGCTGACTCCATGCCGCAGTGCCCTGCGCACCCTCGTCGGCCAGCCGGGAACTAAAGAAGCACAAGCTCAGATTTAGCCAGAAGGGCAGACGCATATACACTCCCCCAAAAGAAGCCGACACACACTCCGACATGTCCTCTTTTGCATTTAGATCCCAGCGCACCTGCTGCGGGTGCCGCCATCCCGCGGGAGTGGGCTCTCTGCCCCCCTGCCCGGCCGGGTCCAGCTTGCGGGGACACGGGTTGCAGCTGGGTGTCCCCATGCGGGGGGCACCGTCCTGCAGACAGGCTGCCCCGAGCTCCCTGCTGTGCACAGACACGCTCTTGGATGTTACAGTATGCATGGGGCTGGTGGAGCATAGGGCAGAGATCCTAAGTCTAACCATAACCTGCTGAGCTGCTCTCGCAGCTGGGTCACACGGTGTTTATGTAGTCTTAATTTTGCCTTCCCGTCGCATCTGCCACTTGCTGATGTCTCCAGCTGAGCTCTTCCGACTCCGGCAGCATCAGCTCGTGCGTTGCAGTACGAGCCGAGCTAAAAGAGTGGCCCCAGCCCCCAAGTGAGCTTGCAGTCTTAAGGCAGGAAGAAAACAGTGTCAAGAAAGCCAGCCTAAGCGAGCAGGTCCAGCAAGGTCAGCACTCTCTTGACTCTCCTGGACTTCCAGTTCTCATTGACATGGAAGTCTTTAGTATCATTAGACCCAAGCACTAAGAAAATAAAAAAAGAGAGCCTTCAGGTATTGAGGCATCAACAGCTAACCAGTCTGACGATCCTGCTTGCATTTTGGCTACCTTGTTCTTCAGAGTTATGTTTTTCAGCACATCAGCCAGAAGACCTGGAGCACATTAGCTGAAGACCTTCTCCCTTACACTGGCAGCTTCCTAAAGTTGGTATCAGAATTGGTGAGGTGCACAGGATGAAGCTGAAGGTTATAAAATGTTATGACATTTTATATTAGGATGGCCATGGGGCTTCAGATGAGGTTGACTATTGCCTACAGGATTTCTGTCTACCTGGAAGCTCAGCTGCCAGCCAGACTCGCAAAGCATCCGTGTGGCATTCAGCCTTCATTCCAGAATGCAAGATATCAGCCAGAGGTTAAGTCACAGCAACACTTGAAAATCTACTGTAACAGTTTCAGGAAATACATTAACAGCCTGGAAATACTAAACCCTACTGGGATTCATGAGTCACAAAAACTCTCTGGGGACTTTTCCAAGTTTTCTATAGCTCACAGGACTTCTGCATAGGTTAAACAATCTGCAGTGAATCTTACTTCCTTTCCTGTCCTGCTCTACCTGAAAATTTCCTCTAGCATGTGACTATCTACAAGTTAATACTGAAGCTTGGGGTCACTTGGAAAGCCTGCATGAACAATGGAAGAACATATAAAACATTCTTGGCCTTGAGGAGTTTGTAAGACCTGCTTCTAGTTGATTATATTGATTGCAGTCAAGAACAGTAAACAAAAACATATAGTCTATTTTAAGGGGAAGTAACTTTTATGTAACCATTTTTGAAGTAATTTAATTAGTTCTCACATAAAAGCACAAACTTGATGTGAAAGTAGGAAATGCCTCTCAGGAGAAAGGATGTGGGGAGAATGATGTGGTCTCAAGAGACAGGGAGTAGAATGTTAGTCCCTCTGTGCTTGTTCATGTGCATACCTCTATATTGTTGTGGTTTTTTATGGAGTGCCCATCTCGTTCAGTAAGTGGATAGTTACTGAGCATTACTTTTTATTCCCTTTATTAGCATGTCTCCTAAGGCTGTGTAGAAGGTGTAGCAGGTAAATGATACATTTTCCACCAGATGTATGTTTATGCCATTTCTGTTGAGCAAAGACCCTTTGGTTGAATAATGCAAGCAGCTTCATTCAGGATTTACAGATAACTTTCTAATCAGGTTGGGCACCTTACCATTATCATTTCTGCTACTAAGCAAATACTTTTCCCTCCGAGTCACAGTGTTAATTTATTGCAAAAACCATTAGGTTTCTATTGCTGTAAGAAGTAATTTTGAATAGTTTGTCTTGCTGATGTGTAGCTAGGTCTCAACTAAACTCTCAGCAGTTGCTGGGAAATGAGATGCTATACTGCTGACAAGTCAACATAAGGTATAGTAAGTGGCAATGAGAGTTGACATTGTGATTTAAACATAACATCAATTACTAAAACACAAAGACTTGAAGGAGGCCTGTATGCTTGAGAGCTTATTTCCAGCTGTATCAATTAATACATCAAAGGATTTAATCTCTCTGCCTGTGATTTTTGCCATACTTGAAACAAAAGTGACATACAATAATGGAAGCCATGGAAAACTGGGTTCTCCTATATACCCCATAATCTAGAAGCAATTCAGTGATGCTCTTGGATAAGGTAATGGGAGTTAGTATCAAAAATGAATGGTCCTAACAAAGAGAAAGATTTCATCAAGTGCCAGGCAATGAACAAAAAATGGCCAAAGGATGTTTATGGCCATCCCAGGTCTTCGTGGCAACTCAGGCCTGCAAAATGTTTGTGCCACTGCGTTACTCCTGGTCTCAACCATGGGCAGCTGGGAAGCTGCTCGAATGGATGCCATGCTAAGTCTAAGCAAACCCTATGAGCCAGCTGTTGTACACAGGTAGTGTTAGCCCATAATAAATTAATAGTTAACACTATGAATTACAATGTTACAAAGAAATTTAAAGCAGGATTATTGTGTCATCTTGAAGGTCTGTAAAACAGCCTATATCTCAGTGTACTCCCTTCTGTCATGCTACAGTACCCAGGGACTTCAGCTTAATCACATGCTTAGAAATCACCTGTGTGCTCTGAAACCACCTACATCTGAGCTTTTCTGAAATATTTTTTTTGCAGCTCATGCCAGTTACCACAGAAAAGACGATGGGCAGGAGCAAGCTGCAGAGTGCACGCTGGGGTCGGGCAGTAGCTCCAGGGTGCAGGCCTTGTGGGTAGCTCTGATGGAAATCTGCCTCTCCTCATTGCCAGGGCTATGGTTTAGATTGGCTAGATAAAAGCTTACTGTCGTAAGTGGGGTAATTTTATCTTTGTCTTCACATGGTTCACATCCTCAGCCCCTCTCAGTATTTCCTTCACAGCCATAAGAACCAGAAGCACTCTTCAATTTGTGCTGAAGCTCTAGGCCATGGTTTGTGGCAAGAAGCGGGAAATATCTGTGGGTTTGGATCACATGACGTTGTCTATAAACCACAATCCAACAGCAAGACCTCCCTCATTATAGCCATTTCCATATAAATCACTGAATTTGTATTTGCTATCTTTGCACACACTAGTAGCAGTTCTAAGCATATCCCAGATGGTTTTCATTCATAGGCAAAAGACACGAGTCTGTTTCTGCATTATCTGCCAGTACATCTGCAGACCTGTGGAGTGCTTCATCCATACAAGCTGGGGAAAGCACAACACCAACGGCGGCCTTCCTTCCCTACAGCCTTGGGTAGGATGATATCAGTAAATGTGAGAGAAAATAAATTGACTTTCATTGCTCAGAGCTCAACAAAAAGAATCTGTTTTGTAAGGCAAGGAGGCAAGGTGCAGAAGCAAAAGGTGAAAAAGTTAAATATGGGCACATATTTGGAGCTGGATGCCCGTGCTGAACTACCTGTTTGCCTGCTGAGGCCATGATAAAGGTCTATGGCAGAGATTGGAATAGGAACTGACTTACAGAATTTGATGTTAATCCATATATTTTCTTGATATTCCTATGTATTACTATTTAGTTGAATGAAGCTAAAAATGGAAAATGTGGTTGAAGTAATGGGGTCTGTGCAATCACATTCTAAAGACTATTTTAATTTTACATTACAGTACAAAAGAGACACAGAAGCAGAAAACATAGTTTCATATGCCTAGTGCTGTTATTACAGGTGTCTGGGTAGGTATACATATATTTTGGGTGGTGAGTGGAAAGAGATACACATAGCAACAAGTGTGTGTACTTCAACTTTAACTGTATGTGCTTTCTTCTAGTTTGGATTTCTTGGAAGCCTACTTCTGCATATTTTGTGATCTTGGAAAGTGAGCAAAAAGCTGACAGGTGCTTTGATAAAGTGGCCGCAGAGCAAGATACTGGGCACCCTGAAAATCTTGTGGTTGGGTTTTTTTCTTCATGATTTCACCCTCTAGCAGTGAGATTGCCTGCCAACTGTGATTAGGAAAGTGTCATCAAGCAGGCCTGGACTCTTCACCTGCTTCTGCTCTGTGCAGGTTTAACTGCTTCCAGAGCCAGCACAACTGATATTGCTATCACTCCTGAACAAATCAGTTCACTCCCTTCTGTAAAAAAACCCCGATAATGCAACAGTGGCATTGCCAAATGGCTTACAGGCTCAATCCCAACTGTTTCAGCTTGCAGTACAAACAGATTGTGATTCTGCTGCAGGGGTTTGTGCTGTATCTTGCAGTGCCTCTGGAAAGACCTCCCGGTCTCAGCAGGAACTAGATGTGGTGGCACACTTGCTGTCTGAGGTAATGGAGTCAGCAATGGGATTTGGAAATGGTGCCCACTTGCTGCCTATTTGAAGATGAAAATTATCACTTGGGCTTAATCACAACAGGAATATGAGTAATCCCTGTTAATTATTGCTTAACTGTTAGGGTTATGATTACTTACTACTGTTTTTAGATCAAATGTGAATGTGCTACACAAGTGCCATGTAGAGATTATTAAAATGAAGGACAGGACTAAGTCATAGTTATGCTGCATAAACTTCCTGCTGCTGCTGAGATCATACAGGTATGCACAAAGGCTCACTGATTAGAAAGAGGAAAAAGAAGGTCTCGCTCTTCCATGTAATAATGAGATATTTAACCACACAAATATTTGATTGTATTCACTTTTAGGGATTTATCAAAAAAGTAATGGTGCCTCAAATAATGCTTAGGCTGATTCTTCAAGACTGAAATGGGAAATGATTGCTGAGCTTTTCTCTTGTTCTTTCCCTTCATCAGTCAGACTAAACCCTGCAGTCAATGAGGAAGGGGGTGCAAAAGATGAAGAAATCTTTATAGTCACCTCCTTCAAAACCTTTAGTTCTCAATAGCAGTCACTTGCTCTGTGCCATCTGGAATCTGTGCAAAAATAGTATATAAAATAACTTTACTTTGCATTTTAGAGATGCATGCACTTTAAAGTACAAGAAAGAAATGTTTTATAGAAACAGTTCCACAGATAAGCTGTTTTTAAAGGGCTGCTTTTAATTTTTAAACACATCTTTGAACATCTTCTGCACATGTATTTTTTGGCTTCATAAGTGCTTTTTGTTGGCATAAAAAAGTGGTCTGTGATAGCATTAGACTGAATACGTGAAGAAAGAAGAACAAATTATGATGATAATAAAACTACAAGGATTTTTATAGGAAGTCGGTGGGGTCAAGGGTAAGTTTTCATACCCAGCTGTATGTTAAATCTGCTGTCACCATTTCAGAGGTATTGGGAAGTCTGTGGGCAGGCTCTGCCCCTGCTACTCAAGTATTGGATTATCCTATATCCCAGCAGTTTCATCAGTGTAGCTGGAGCTATGTTATGTCATGGCTGAGGACCCTTAATATTAGTCGCTTCAGTCTCAACTCGTTTTTAGAGAGGTGGGTGTCTGGTACTGCTGTTTGAGATGTCTTCCAGTATTCTTCTTGGCCTCCAGCAGCTGTTCCCCTAAATGCCATGCCCTCTATACCAGCCCCAGAAATGTGGTGGATACCCTAACCTACCTACCTGTGAAAGCAGTCACCTGCAGTAGGGTACATAACCATGCCTGTGTGCCTCAAACTGTTTGCATTCCAACAGAAGAGCCACAGGAATGCCAGTCCTTTGGAGGACGAATGCTGTTTGGGGAGTGTTCCAAAATAACAGGTCATCTTGCTCTCTGCACTCCATCCGATTGCCACGCTGGCAGGAAGAGGCTGCCTGGGTGGAAGGGTTGAGCCAGCCTGGTTGCTACAGAAGGGGAGTTTCTGCTCCTTGCTCTCCCATTGGTCATGCATTCCCCCTGCTTCTGCACCCCTGGCACTCCCCTGGCCCCTCCATCAGCTTATGCAGCTCACTACAATGGGTGGGTAATTCATCCAAAAAAAAAGGTAACTAGCTTGTGCAGTGAATTGTGTTGGCACCCTGAAAGGTCAGGTCTGGCTCATAGAAAGGGTGAGTAGTGTGCTTGGTGGTGCAGCTGGAATTGGGATGCTCCCTTGCACTCTCTCAAAGCAGCTAGGCAAGCCCGCAAGTTGTGGCCAACTCTTCAGACATCTCTGGGGCTGTGGGACGGGCAGGGAAGAAAGACCACCTGCTAAGCATGGCAAGGGTGATAAAGTATGACATGCCAGTTCTCTTTGGGTTTTATATATTACTGAGCAGACAGGTTGTTCCTCAGTTTCAGCTATCTGCTTGTTTTAATCTTGTTTCACTGCTTCAGTGGTCATCTCTCTACCAATCTGTAAATGGGGAAATGCATATTGCTACAGCCAGGTGTTGTCCGAGGATAAGCCCGCAGCATTGCAAGCTTACAGCAGAAACAACTTCTCACTCAGAGAAGCAGAATGCTTGAAATAGATTAGCCCTGGGCCAACTATTCGGATCAGAAAGGGGTAAGTTCAGGTTTGCTCAGCTTAGTTAACTTGTGCTCAGTGTGGTTGAGGGCTCTGTTTAAATTTTGGCTCCCAACAGGAAATGAGTGGTTTCAGAGTTCCCGTACGAGGGCCATACATAAGTTGTCACATGGACATAAGCTAGGACATTAATATATCAGTTTAAGTAATACTGAATATGAAAAAAGGGTGATAAAATCTGGAGCTATGGGGGCTTTTTTCATCATTATTTTAAAGTACAGATATCGGGAAAGATCTTTCCAGGGATAAGAATTGCCTTCCCATAGGAAGATACATATACCCCTGTCTTTGATCCCAAGATCCTTTTTCCAGTCATTTCTCTCTCCCTTTTCCAGGACAATCCAAAGAAGAGAGATGAATTTTCCAGCATGCTTATATGACTACTGGATGAAGATTTGAATATGCATAGATCAGATATGAGCACTGATCAGCACAAGGAACTGACCAGAGGAAGATTCTTTGCATTTCCATATGAGGCTCCTCACCAGCTTCCTTAGGAAGGACAGCAAATCAATGTATTTCCTATCTGAGCCCCTCATCTGTTCAAAGCAACACCCAGAAGACAGGAAATTTCATCACTTGCTTCTTATGTGTATAACTTGTGTCATGGCGTGGTCTTTGAAGGTCAAAGTGCTGATTCTTTATTACAGGAATCAACAGAATATTTGTTAGGCTTCAGTCGGACCCCAGAAACAGGCATGCGGAAACACAGTTTATGGTTATACCCCAAAACTCTGAATTTAAAAGGTTTTATTCATTAAGCCTAAATGGGTCAATGGCAGAGTTTCCAAAGTGCTTCTGACAAGTCACTGCTCTGCTTCATTTTCTCTCTAAAGAGCAAAACTCTCCCGTCACAGCTGACACAGAAGGCTAAATTCATTATTGAGTTTTCTAAGTAGGGAGAGCCTTAGAAGGAAAGTGTTCTTTTACGTACAAACCATAATTGTTATGTTGCTTATCTGTTACGTATGTTGTCCACATAATTAAAATGTACCCTATTCATGCTGTTCATGGTGTAAATGCTTGTCTGTGATTTGTGGTCATCAGTGAAGAAAGATCTAGATGCCATAGTGCTGTAGCTAGGTGTTAATTGCTGTCATGTTGTATAATATGACAATTGCACTTGCCATGATACTCTACTGAGACAAACAAAACTCAAGTGTGCTTTTTAATCATGCCACAGTGGGAGAGCCCTGACTGGGGAGAACACGGAGTTAAAATGAACACTGGGAGGCATCACAGGAAGGAGGGGTCCCTGAGCTCTCCCTCGCACGAGGAAGGCACATCCCCTGATTTGTAAGTCCCTGAAGGATGTATATCACTTTCTCTGCACATGTTGGCTGAAAAGGAGGAATGCCCTCTCTCTGCTTTTTTTTTCACTCTGCACAGGCTAATAGAAGGGAAAGGAAGCAGACCTGTCCCAGCTTGGAGAGGAGGGGCCTCCATGCCCCACTTTACCTCAGGCCCCTGGCTCACTGTTGAAATAGGCAGAAAAACTAGTTACAGGTTAGAGCTGGTGGGTTTTCTGTGTCTTGCAAGGCAACCACCTTGCTAACCAGGTAACTCCCAAATTAGTGGAAGGTTTTTACAAATAGAGAATGAGGGCCAAATTCGCATCTCAGTCATAAATCCTGACCTTGAATCAGTTACCCCTGAATCTAGTTCTTGAGTTTAGTGGGAAGAAATGGTGAACTTCAGCTGCCAGGTCAGGAAGCCTGCCTGATGTACATATCCAAAATAAGATCAAACACAACATTGCAAAAAAAAAAAAAAACAAAAGCAATGATCTGGCTGTGCTACCTTCTTTTTACCTGCCCAGACCAGGTGCTCATGTGCTCTGGTGCTAAAAACAGATGCTGTGCCTCCCTTTAAAGTGGCAGGGACCGGGGTGTTTTTAAAAGAGGACCCCAGCTCCTCTAAGGGTGCATCTGGGGTCAGCAGGAGCCAGTTCTGCTGAGTGTTGAGACATCGCCGACCACGTGAAGTTCAACAAGGGAAAGTGCTGGATTCTGCACTGGGACGGGGCAACTCTGGATGTGTGTACAGACTGGGGAATGAGAGGCTGGAGAGCAGCGCTGCAGAAAGGGCCCTGGGGGTCCTGGTCCATGGCCAGCTGAACATGAGCCAGCAGTGCCCTGGCAGCCAGGAGGGCCAAGCGTGCCCTGGGGGGCATCAGGCACAGCATGGCCAGCCGGGCAAGGGAGGGGATTGTCCCCTCTGCTCTGCTCTGGGGCGGCCTCACCTCGAGTGCTGGGGGCAGGTCTGGGTGCCACTGTATAAAAATGGCATTAAGGTGTTAGTGTCCAGAGGAGGGCCATGAAGATGGTGAAGGGCCTTCAGGAGAAGCCTTATGAGGAGTGGCTGAGGTCACTTGGTCTGTTCAGCCTGGAGGAGACTGAGGGGAGACCTCATTGCAGTCTACAACTTCCGCATGAGGGGAAGAGGAGGGGCAGACCTCTTCTCTCTGGTGAGCAGTGACAGGACCCGAGGGAATGGTCTCAAGCTGTGTAAGGGGAGGTTTAGGTTGGATATTAGGAAAGCATTCTTCACCGAGAGGGTGGTTGTGCACTGGCACAGGCTCCCCAGGGAAGCGGTCACAGCACCAAGCCTGACAGAGTTCAAGAAGCATTTAGAGAGTGCTCTTGGGCACATGGTGTGAGTCTTGGGGATGGCCCTGTGCAGGGCTGGGAGTTGGTCTCGAGGATCCTTGTCTCTTCCAGCTCAGCAGATTCTGTGATTCTGTGATCTCTGCTCCCAGGAACATCCTGCTGCTGTTGCTGCCTCTGCCGCTGGCCCAGCTCCCCGCTTCTGCTGGGTGCCTGTGCCCTCTGCTGGAGCCTGCGTTTTGGACACTGCTGGGTAACGACCGGACCCAAAACCGGCCTTGGGCAAAGGGGCCAGTCAGTGCTAAAATCCACGTAAGCCCTCCACAGCCCCGCTCCCAGCAGCATGTGCCCCTGAGGGCTTCCCCAGGCTGCTGATTGAAGGGATGGGGCCAGTAGCAGTTCTACCCCGCGGTTTTAAGGCCTCGTTGATTGCAATGGTGTCACCGTTGGGTTTGGGAAAGACACTGAATAAACCCCAGGGCCAGGCACCTGAGCTCTGGTGTTCTGCTCCCAGGTAAATTTTAGGAGCACAAGAGCTCTCACCATTGGTTCCTCTCTGCTCCAGTGGCAGTTTAATTAATTCCTGCAGTCCATACAGCAATTTCCAGCCTCTTAGCAGGCTTTCTTCCCCAGTGCCAAGCACTGAATAGAGGGATGGCGAGCACCACCCTGATAAGTGGGTCCAGCTGCTGAACTAGCTTTTAGTGTTGCTTCCTCCTCTGTTTGGCAGGGAGAATCAAGACTCTTGCACTGAGAGGTAATTTGGAGGTTGGATCTCTAAGCTGTGGTCTGTGAGAGGCTTTTGTCACAGCTTCACTGGATGTTTGAGCTGTGCTGAGTTCATTACTCAGTACCATCTTTTGTACTGTCCTGAGTATTGTTAGGTACTTGCAAGGTTTTTCCTGCTGTTTCCATGCAGGGAAATACAACTCATATGGAGCTAAATGAAGCAGATACAGCAAAGAAGATGCTGTGCTTATGCGACTTATTATTTATAAACCTTAGGGGAATTGACCTAGTGAAATGTATTCTAGTGAAGGATGTCTTACTCTGGAAAATATTAGATGGGAAGAGGGGCACAAAATGAATGAAGGTACTTCATGAAACTCATTTGCTAATACAAGACACATTTGGGGAAGGACCAGAATTACTGGGGCAGATTTTTACTGAGGGTCAACCACTTCATCTGTGTGGAAGTCAGCAGAAGTAGCGCAGTTGACATCAGCTGGTTCAAGTCTACTATGAATTCCATCACAGCTTTTTCCTCTGCTGACAGCGATGTAGAGAAGAACTCTGTATCACCTCCACATCCAGTGCAAACAGCCCAAATAATGTTTTCATTAATTTGTTTTGCAAAGACCCCTGAGACATCAAAATGAGTAATAAAACGTGTGTAACTGACTTATTCTTTCTGAGATGCCTTCTTTGACACCTGTAATCTGCATTTTGGGGATAGTTTCTGCTCTCACATTCAAGAAGGGTTGTGGGTTCACCTTGAATTTACCTTAGAATAGTCAGGCATTTTTGAGGGGAGACTCCTCGGTGGGGAGACTGTGCCCCAACAAAGTGAATGTTCATGCACACACGCAATTACCACAGTCTATGCATAGTGATGGGAGAGATTTCGATCCTATTGCAGAGCGAAACTGGAAAACCCTCCCATACTGCTGGCATTCTGGCATCTATAAATGAAAGCTCCCAGACTGACTTGCTGTGGACAGGTGCAGGTGTCCCCTCAGGAGCCCTGAAGAAAGTGTCCATGTTGTGGTTGGGGTCTAGACAAACAGACCTTGTCCTGTCCACAACTTGTGTAGGTCACGGTCCCTGTTTTGCTCAGATAAATAGGAAACACAGGCGTATTTTTTCCGTATTTGTTCTTCAGTTCTCTGATAATATCAGTCTTTTAGGAGTTTTTCCTGGTGGTTTACTGCTACAAGCTTTCCAGTTTCATTTCATTTCCCGATTTAGTGACCTGAAACGTGTCACCCAGAACTAGTAAGCCTCAATTCTGGAATAGTTGAGGGAATAAAGATGACAAATAGCACTACATGCTGCATAGAATAAATTACTACTCCAAAAATTTAATAAAATAAAAAAACAAATGGCAAACAGAGCAGAAAGAAATCACATCTTTCTACCCATCTGCACACACATGCCCCAAAACCTTTCAACTGAGCTTGGCATTTTGTACTTCTACACCACAGATTTTTCTCAGCATAAATACATCCTTGCTATAACTCCAGTGACATTAATGACTGCCTTTCATGCGGGCTACATTTAACCTCAAAGGCCCGATGCTCTTGTTGGGATCAGCACTGCTCAAAGGAGATCCTCACGATTTATCAGTCGCAGGCAAAGTGGTCAGACTGGCTGTGGGACTGTACTTTTGATTTCTATCATCTGGCTGAACCTTTGGAAATTTCCTGTGAAATGCTGCACCTGAGTGCATTCAGAATAAAGCCCTGAATTTCCATAAAAGCTCCTAGACTTTGTGTTTCAACCCTTACTCTTTTGTTGTGATGGCCAGGAAGACGATCTGGAGTCAAATCAAGTCCCTTTTGAAATCAATGGCAAAACTCCTTTCATCTGCTTTCTCTGCAGGGAAGCCATGCTTTGAACTAGAAGAAAAATAGCAGGGACAAAAACTACTGAGGGTCTAGGAAGAGTGGAGAGAAAGGAAACTCAAGTAGAAGGGGAATTTTTTTTTTGGACAGTGTTAGATGATTATATTCATTCAAGTTTGTCACCACTGATTTTTTGTATAGAAATAATGAAAAAATAAATTTATTTTTTATGCCTGTGTTTTAAACTACTATGCACCTTTCTTTACCACACACATTATTAAAGGTAAACAGCATTAACCTTCAATGTAAAATAGCATTTTGTATATTGTAACCTGTTTGTAACATTGAAGTAAGGCCAGAGATTAATTCAGAATTGTGTGTGCCTATATGTATCGTGACTGACATAGACATGCCTTTCATTTTTGACAGCTGAAACTAAGGACAGTTTTCCTGCTGCCTTTCCAAAGGCATTCATCTGTAATTCCAGCCTGGAAGGTCACCACCCTCTTTTTCTAACAGAACAAACTCTCTCTACAAAAAGCTGTGTTGTAGTTCAAGCTGCAGGGAAGACTGAATCAAAGTACAAGCATCATGATGAAAATGCAGGTTTCAAGCTTTTCTAGCACATCTGTAGCCCCTGTCCTCCTGCTGGCCATAATAATCACCTTCTTGTTCCAACATCTGTTTCTTCACTACCTTCACATTTTTAGAGCCCAGCTGACAAATGGTCACCTGAGTCAGATATTAAGGAACTGGTTGATATCTCCTTTATTCAAATATTTCGTAAATACAGGTGACATAAGGACCTTAACTGCAGAAGACATTTTAAGGGCAAATCCTACTCTATAAATGATCACCTAGATAAAAATATTTCATGGATCTTCTGGCAAGATTTGTTTAATTTGCCCAAACCCATGTGTATTTACTGAAATCAAACCTTCAAACATGCAATATGTCATTTTTATAGCACATTTTCTTCAACATCTAAAATTATTTCAGATCAGAAATTATTTTCATTTAAATAGTATGAAATAAAAAATAAAGAGGAGTCCAGAATTATTAGAAATAGCATTACAGCCAGACATCCACAAGTGGGAACTATCTAGGTTACAGCATGAGCATAGTTGTACCATAAACTTTAATTATTAAGCAAAAAAGAAAAAGCAAGACTGGATTAAGCTTTGTTAGCAAATGCAGCTAAGTGTAATAGAGAATTCAGTCTCAAGTGATCACACATGAATTCAGCTGAATTAGAGTGGATCCTATGTTTCCCTCTGCCCCTGATAACATATTTTAGGATAAGCCAAAATTTCATGTCAACGCCTTTGAAACCTAAAGGTTCAAATTTTCCTTCTGAAAAGGGTTTTTTAAATTGCTTTTCCAGCTTATGAGTAAAATTAAAGGCCTCAGTTACCAGAACACTAGAGAAATATTAATTTGTTGTCCCATTCTTTAATTTGATGGGGAGAGAGGGGGGAAGGAAAAAACCCTCAGACAGACAATTACAAATCAGCTTCAAGCTTATTGCTTCTATTCCCAACCTCCCTCTGGCCCTAAAGGTCTGGCCTGGGTTCCCCACGATATCGCTGGTGCTCCTTTCCTGCTTTCCCAGTTGCCTGTGCACGTCTCAGGCCCCTGCAACTACCCTGGATCTTTCAGGTAATACAATGGGAAGCACTGACCAGTGTTACCGTAGGTTTCCTTTCTGTTTTTTCTGCTCTCTCTTGTGAAAAGGAGCGCTTTTATTCTTTCTTTTCACGTCAGAGTGTTGGGAATAGGCACTGCCAGAGCCAGCACTGAAATGTCTCAGCTCCCCTGTACACAAACGAACCTAATTGAACCCTCATACAGGTACAGCTATAATTTGTGAGATGTGCACTGAAGCGTGCAGGCAATGATCCTGGCATCATAGTTGACAAGCAGAACAATGAGGTGGTGTTCTGTGCAGCTTGGATGCCAACAACTTTCTCAGCTCCGCCAGAAAAACGGCAACTCAGGTTTTACAAAGCAGGGTTTTACTGCCGAAGGTGCCAGGCTTTTAAGGGCTACATGAACACACCTGACAGAGAACTGAGGAGACTGACAGAGCTGAGGTACTGTTCTATTCCTACTGCATTGTTACAGTCTGTAAGGGTTATGTTTATGTGGAGTCAGAGAGTGAAAAGGGTGTGTGGGAAAACATGCTTTTCTATTGCACAAGCCCTCCCCCTACAGCAAGGCAGTAAGGTGTCTTTGAGAACCTCAGACAGGACTGAGGGCAAATCATCTGCCTCCAGAAAGGAAATATCAAAAGCAATATGCATGATCATGCTGGCCTCCAGAAGTGGAAATGCAGATCAATTTCCAGCTACAACCCTTCCTTAAAAACACAAGTAAAGGCAGTCATGCTGATCTCTGGGACCGGACATTTATCGCACCAGAGACTGGATGCCAGCATTGGCCATGTGTGCCAGCAAGTAGCTGTCACACAGGGATGAATTCTGGCCACTAGCAACTGGGAGTATATTTAAACCAACAACTTACAATGGCAAGATTTTCACTCCTGTTGTCCCCTAAAATGACCTGAGAAACCTCAAGTTTCATAACTAACTTCACGGAGAATATCAAGGCTCATCAAAGGTGAGGTGAAGGACAAAACCTTCAGTCATTAGGTCTTATTACTTAATGGCAGGTGGTCACTGTGGTAGGCCCTTCCTCCTCCTGTACTTTGCACTGTGCATTAACTGTTATGTGTGACTTTGTAAGGGACAATCAGTGTGTTGCTGAAATGCTTTTTTTAAAATTTTAATTTCATTAAGGTATTCTGGTAACATTTCCAATCCATTTTCTGTATTCATTATCTTTGCATTCCCAAGTAATTTAGTTAGTTACAGCAATGCCACTAAGAAGAAAAAGATCAACCCTCTGATCTCAGCTTCTTTCATCAAGCTCAGAAATACGTATTCTATCTAACCTACCTCTAAGGACAAAACAATGTACAATTAAAGGTAGAAATCACAGTCCAAAATGTCCTCTGTCTCACCATCTGCTGAAAGGGAAGAGGGGAGGTCTACTCCTCACATTTGCTATTTCAGTACAAATAACACTGTAATGGGCTGGTTTTAGCAACAACAACAAAACAAAAAGCACAGCATTCCTGTTATACAAATACAATATCCACATAACTTTGGTGATAAAATGCTCAAGCCTAGCATGTGCCCCTTATGCTAATTATGGCTGATCCTGATAAATACTCTAATTGATGTCTGCTGCCTCATAGGCATAAGATACTTTTCTTCTGAAGGACCATTCTGTGTTTCTTAACATACTAAGTCTGAACATTTGAGTGGCTACTCCATGTACCTGACTGCGCAGGCAAGAAATTGTGTCTGCGCTTTTAGGCAAAACCAGGATTTTGCTTCTTCCTGAATTCAGCCTGTCCCACGTCTAGTAAACAGCAGAATGAAAATGTTTGGCAAAGGAAGATATCTGCCGAGAAATGTGGAGAATTAATATTGCAAAAGTCCGTGTTCTAGATTCAGTATGTCTGAATTTTGCACAATCCTCACTTATGCCTTTAATTATTACATCTAAAAAGCAAACTAACAAGATGCACTTCTCTGGGAGCAATGGTAGCTGCAATCTCCGAGACACAATTTATGCACTTACGCATTTGCAAAAACCTTCCAGTGATTCTGACAGGAGACAGGCTCTTGCATTCCATAACGAGGTGGCAGCTGACGAATATTTATTTTTTCCTTTGGTACCTATCTTGTCTGCTTTAATTGGCTGCTTGGGAATGCACTTGGAATCCCGGCACAGAGCACTGACACTGTGGTGCTCTGAGATGGGGGTGGGTGCCATCAAAAACACTTGCTTTTTAAACTTGAGTGGCAGGGGGGGAAAGTTAGAAGATGACTGGTAAGGAACAATAAGGCCTATATATGTGATCATGTAGGGAAACTGCAATTTCCTTCTCTCTTTTCCTTTCTTTTCCTTGCTTTGCTCTTTTCTTCCTGGGATCTACCTTCTTTGAGGTAGGGGGTATTTTTTCTTTTACATTACATAGCATAGTGGGACTGCCATACAGAATTAACAGAAACACCACCACCACCAATAATAACAACAACAGAAGCTTTCCTGGAAAAAAAAAAACCACCGACTTCCCAGAAAACTGAGTTCTCAATTATTCTCAATAAATACAATTACTTCCTCCCAAGCTGAATTTGGCCTATTTTGAAATATACTGAAACAGGAAAATAACCTAATTTCTTCAAGTATGTGCACTCCAGTGGGAAAGTTTGCAGTCATTACTTTTTAAAAATTAGGCTATGAATTTTTCTCTTTGACAGTTTCTAATGAAAGTTAATACTCAGTAATTTTAGCCATCTTCTGGTAAGATTAGAACCACTGTGGGGAGGGCAGAACAGAGAAAACTCTCTTTTCACTACAAGTTGCTGAATTAACTGAACCTGAAATGCTTTGCAAATGTGTGTCTGTGCCAGTGAAATTTAGAAAGAAAGAAAACAAACAAGGTCTCTTCAGCAGGTTTCTTGCCTGTCCCATTTCCCAGTCAGTTGGCAGCTCTCTTCAAAAGGAAAAGATGCCAGGTAAGCTAGCCTGCCTGATGTACAGATCCCTGGCAGGCAAAAAATTTTGGGTACTTTTAGGACTGAAGCCTCTTGCAATGTCTGCTATGCAGTCAACATTAGTCAAGAGTAAGGATACCTTCAAGTCCTGATATAAAGGACTCAAAACATTTTGGTTTTCCACTTGAATTAGGACAAAACCAAATTGTGTAATCTCCAAATCCTCAAAGGCATAGAATTACATTTCTGTGCACAGGTTTGTAGCTTTGGACAAGTCACTCTTTACATTAATAAGGAATTTCTGAGTGATGGTCAGAAAGCCAGAAATGTTCTCCAATGGAAAAAGCTTGGCTTTCACTGTGAATGCTTCCCTTGCTTGCCAGCAGCCCCCTACATTCAACATATTGTATGTCAAAACACAGCGTACTTGTATAGGCCTGATTTTTTCCCCAATTTAAAGGTTATTCAACCACAGCAAAACAGAATTTCACCTCTATAACAATGGCAACAACATGACAATGTAAGTTCATTCTCCCTTGTCATTTTCTTCCAATGGCAATGCTGTCAGCACTGCTGGGACAATAAAATATCACGGTTTATTAAACCAGTACTAAACCTAATAGTTACAGGAAAATTGCTCAGTGAGTAGCAAATCCATGCAAATATTACTGTTAATGGAATATTCTATTAGAGAATTTGAGAAAAAAGAGTTACAATTGCTTTATATTGCCTCTGGGCAATGGCTAATTGCATGCTGCTGTTACAAGCATGTTTTGCTTGCAAGTAGGTGCATCAGGAATGTCAACTGAGTGCAACAAGTTTTAAGGACACTTAAAACTTCCTGTTTTAAGGACGCTTGCACCTCGCAGTCGATGGCTGTGTAAACTGAGTCCCCCTGGTCCAGCGCCAGTGCGGACGTGTCTGTGTGTGCCTCAGCAGCTGCAAACAATCCAGGGGCAGCACACAGAGGCCTGTGTGGCTCTGAATGTAACCGTGCTAGGGATGGGTCTGTGAATAATAGCTACTGTAACTGTTTGTGGCAGATCTGAAAACTGATGAAATTGTGACTGATGATGCGGTAGAAGTTACTGCTATGGAGGGAGCAGCAATTCGGCATTGTGGTCCCATGACAAGGTTTGGCCTCATCACTATGTAGGGCAGAGCAGCTGCTGTAATCACAAATGACAGCTTGGGATTCCTGGGCTCCTGAGGTCTCTGAGAAGACTTGCAATCACAGGCTGGCCTAGTTTACCCCTCTACCAGAAAGGTGGAGCTCATACACCAATGCTTGCCTCAGCAATGGTGGGGAATATCAATCCTGAAGCCCCCTAAGTGATGAGGAAACTCCTTCCAGTCACTGCTGGCCCCAGTCAGGAGTTACCAGAGTGACACATCAGTGATGTTTAGAAGCCGTTCCTGTGCTGCTACGGATCACATTTGTACTGAACCAGCACAGGAAGCCTGCCTGCAGCCTCTCACAGGAGGAACCAATGCTTCTCTGTGCAGTTACCATCAACCTCATGTCACACATTCTCCTGCTTTTCCCTCCCTTGAGTCAATTTATGTATCATATAATTTTTTAAATTATTAATCATTGTGAATAGTTTGAAAATATCTACCTAATTTGTTTTTTCAAAGCTGAATTTTCTTACATGTATTAGACAGGCATTAGGTGGCAGTGTGGACTGGAGACTTCAGCATGGGGCAATGGGCAAGATACTCATATTCCTAATTCCAGTTGTAAAATGGAAAGATTTTCTAAACTTTCTCTTTTGCCTAAAAAATGGAAGTGTGAGTAATGGTCCCCTGACATCCTGTGAAGATTAATTAGCTAATGTCTTCACAGAGCTCTGTGCATGAAAAATGTACTCCATGAGTACAGAAATAGTCAAGTAAAGAGTTTTTCTTTTACATCAGTTTAATGTCACACATTTTGTCCTTGGTTTCTGCAGTGACACATTTGATCCATAATTCAGCCCATACATTCTCAACTATTCTATTTTTAGATTTCAGAGAGATACAGATTGGAATTTATAGCTAAATCTAACTTCCCAAACCATAGTCTGGCAGGACAGATCAGAGCTAAGTACACAGTAGTTAGTGAAGAGCTGACCAAGTGCTTTCATAACGTCATTACAAAGGTGGAAAAAACCCAGTGGGTCATCTAATTCATCTCCTTGCCTCTGAATCATTTTTCTTTATGGTACAGTTGTACAAGTGCTCTAAGATGGTGAAAGGGTTGTTAGAAGTTTTCTAGGGAAATCCCCTGTCTGACAACCAAGGAATACACAGATTTCCAGATCAGTTTCAGAACTAATTTTCTCCAAGTTTCAGCCTGTAGCTTTCTGGGCAACGTGCCTCAATCCAATCTGCATCACTTTTCAATGAGCAAACGGGAGTTTGGCCAGAGCCTGTCAAATATCAAAATACCTCAGCTAAATTCTGATCCAAATATACTTTGACCCTTATCTGGATCCTGCTTGAACTAATTTCAGTGACTCCAAAATTGCCTTGTATTATTGATATTTCAACTCACATCATGGTATTTTTCTTCCCAAGAAAACAGGGTATTAGGAGGACATCTTCACCTCAGGCTTGGGGCCTGGCAGCAGACTTTCCTACAGGTCTAGACTCCGAGCTTGTGTTTTCACATGTGAAATCCAGAACTAATGCCATCTTTTAAGCTACCATATCACACCTCAGACTCATTTCACTGGCTCTGCATTTCCGTCTTTGCACATTTCTTATCTTTCAGCATAGCTGCTCTGTACAATTTTCCCTTCCTTTGGATTAATTCCATCTTTTCCTCTGCCTCAATGAGTTAATTTGCATATTTTCACTCTGAATCTCACACTGTTATTCTGTGCCTGTGTTATTATCCTCTACAGCTTTTTTTGTATCTTCTTTTATATTTCCTCCAGGGCAGTTACTTATACTTTCACATCATCTGCAGTTTCCCTTACTCTCACATTAATGAGAACACCTGCATAAAAACTGAGCCTGACACAAATCCCTACCTCATCCATTTTCCTTTTAGGATTAATTTCACCCTCATGTGTCTGTATAAAACCCCATTCTTCTCAGACCTCCTTGCATGGCAGGGAGTTACTTGGCTTCTCTGCTACTCTCATTGCTCCATGCTTTACACACGTTATTTGCCCAACCAACCCTTTTCACTTGCAATATTGGATTCCTTTTGCATTTCAGTCTCAAACATGGGAACTTTCTTACATCTCTCTTGACAGCCAGTGTGCTGTAAGGTGCCTGTTTTCTATGTACATGTGAGCAGTCTAGAACAATTTTCGCAATATTCAAAGCATTTGGTTTTAGGTAAGACCCTGACTTCATGCTTGTATTTATGGCTCTGTGGATGACCATGCAATTTTAACTCACTTATTGTTTGAGAGACTCTCGGTAGTTTTCTTAGATTCATGGCTCCCGAGGCCAACGGGGATGACTCTTGAGCAGCACTCCCCTGTGTTGACTCTCATTAAAGTGTAGCTGCAAGAAAAAACAAGAAAAAAAAGTTTTACAATTGCTACCATAACTTTTAATGAGAGCCTTACTGTTAGATCCTGTGCCATGTTTCTAGTCCCATTTTTCTGGCTTCAAGGCTGCAGGAAGCCATCACCAAATCTTTCCTCCCCTGTCAACTCATGGATTGCAAATTAGTCACCCTTTAACTTTCTTTTTATGAAATACAAACTAGCTCCTAGGTCTTGGGTTTTCTGTCCATAATACATATTTTCCAACTTCTTAATTGTTCTCTAACTCTTCTCTGAACCCATTTCAGTTTGCCAATATCCTTCTCAAATGACAGAACTGGACACAGATTCCATTAGTGCTCTCTCCAGTGCCAAACACAAATATCATCGCTCCACTGCTATTTGAGATACCTCTGTTTATACATCCAAGGACTGCATTAGACACTACCCTGTCAAGGAGAAGCTTATTACCCCAGCAGCTCAAATTACGCTTCCCATCCTTTACAGAGATGTTGCTTTTTGGGATGCAGGAAGATTTCTTCCCCTTATTTTTATTATAAATTGCACCCAGACCATGTATTTGAGTAATAAACTTCAGTTTAAGACTTACATTGTTTAGCTTATTCTGAGTTTATTCAGAGAACCATGTTGTCCTGTCTGGCTTTTAAGCCCAACACTGCTGTCATTGTAAACTTCTTTGGTTTCTGGCAGTTAGTCCATGATCAAGAAGCAGCCACCAGCTGACCACTGTGGAAGCACATATGCTTGCTCATGGTTACCTGCTTATATGTACTGAAGACTTGTCACCCATCTTATTTTTTAAGATGTGCTATGGTAATTTTGTGGCAGTCTTATTTATCATCAAAATATTACATAAGATCTAATCAAACTCTTACCAGATGTCTGAGCACATTATATCCCCCAATGCTAGCCAAATTTATCCTATCTTTATCTAGCAATCTATTTAAAATATGAAAGCATCCATTTAAGCTCTTTAATAAATAGCAAGTAATAATTATAAGCTCATTAATTCTCTCCTCTATTTTATTATTGAATCCCATTTAAAATATTTTACCCAGAATGAATGTCAGAATGAGAAATAGCAGTGGAAAGCATCGGAATCATGCCATCATCTGATTGTAAACATTGGCACAGAGCTGAAGATGTGTCTGTCTCTAAATAGTTATTTAAAATTCATCCTAGAAATATTGAGGTCCTCAACCAGCTCATTTAAGACTCCTGGCCACTGAGAAAGCAAAATAGCTTCTTTCTCTTGTTTTAATGGATATTTTAACAAAGTTTCTGTGTAATGTGTCCCAGACTTCTCTGGGAACACAGTGAGACTGTCCAACAAAACCGTCAATAATGGCTCCATGTTTCTGGTAGGTGCCCTCAAGATTTCTCTCAGTTGCCACTGCCCCTGGAAGCAGTAGTATCCCAATTGCATCTGTATTTCTCTCTCTGAAACTAATTCCCCCTGAACAGTCAAACTGGTGCTTTTGCTCATGTAACATACTTGCAAAAGCAGCTCTCACAGGTGTCACCTTAGCAAACACTCCAGGCATCTCCCAGCAGCCCCTTGAGCCTGGTTCTTGCACAAAGCTCAGTAGGAGTCTGAGGCCCAATATGCCCTTTCCAGGAGGTGACCTGCAGTGTGAAAGGCAGAGGCACCTGCTCGTTGGGGCTTTTCAGTTTGATTTGGTGAGATGAGAGCTAGCTGTTGCCCTTATCCTCAGAGGACATTCCTACTTGGAGCGTCTCTAGTGGATTACCACCAGCCTGGATTTAAAATCAGGTGAAGGCTTCAAGCTGCCCTCCCTAAAGCATTTGTCTACACAGCTGGGACCAAGGTCTAGGAAGGACACTCTTCCAGGAGTTGCTCATGGCCCAGCTGTCCCCACAGCCAAGGGTGTGTGGAGCCCTGCCAGCAGCATGCTCTTGGCAGAGCCCGTAAAACACCTCTTAGAAATTCAGCCTCAGGGAAGGCGCATTTCCCCACCTGAACTGCCCTGCTTAGCACATGTCTTCTGGTGGGAAGTGAAGGATGAAAGAGAGATGTAGACTTTTAAGTTTATATCTCCAGTTAAGAAAAAAAAAGGTTCAGATCCTGTTTCATACATGACCTGGCCTCTAGCTTTATTCAGCAACTTCTGTGTTAAGAAAATATTCAGCAGGCTGGGGAAGGGGAGAAGAGGGTTAGAAGCTTAAAGCTGTTCTGCTGCTACACAAAAGATGGGTGTGAATAAATTATATAAAAATAATCCACCTAAAAAATAAGTAGAAAAATAATGTTAATCCTATTTAGACGTGGTGATTCTCACTATATGTTTTATTTATGAAACTGTAATCCTAGAACAGTAAATAGTGCTATTCTTTATCCTCCCATGAAGATAATGTGGTAGAAAGAAAGGCATGTAGCATGCAAAAAAAGCACACAAAAGGAAGAAATTGATCATGTAATTAAAAGAGATTTCTTTCATGGAGTTTAAGAATGTTTTAAAACAGCATTACATAATGGAGATTTATAAGTGATTGCTTTCACAAAACATATAGTACACTAAAAATGGGGAAAAAAATCCCCAAACCTGTTATGTTTTACCTCTTTGACACTGCACAAACACTCTTTGTCAAGTATAAAACCGACGGTTTCAGCTGAGACTTGTTAGTAGGCACAACTTCTGCTGCTGCGACTGAGAGCAGGCTTGTGTATGCCTGTGTGAACGGGCTCCACACAAACTCCTCATTTGCTCCTCAATTATTCTTTCTGCACTAGTTCCCAAGAACTATTTAGCAGTCCTGGTCACTCAGCAATCTCCTGTGGTTTCCACACCGAGGTAAACACTGTCATGTGGGGCCCGAGTCTTTGCCCTTAATGCGCTAATTGAAACTTGGCGTTGGGAAGGAAACAAAATGAGGAGAACTGTGGTGGGTCAGAAACCAAAGGTGAATTTTCCTGGCTGGCCAAAAAGGTGAATTTTTCTGGCTGAATGAGGTATGTCCTGATTTTGTGCCAAAATAGGGCTCCAAGCTGAGCTGGAAAAAAATGTAAACATCTCCCATGGTTTTGGTCTGCCACCTAGCAAAAAGCACATGGTTGGCTTATACAAGTAAGACCCCTGTTCTTGGCTTTGTTCATCCAAAGCTTGATTGCACCCTATGAAGCAACAATTAGAAATGGCACAGAATTAAGCAGATTTGATCTGTAAATTCAGCCATTGTAATAGCTTCTGCTCAGGATTCCCACTTTTATCCATTTAACAGTTGTGATTTTGGTTTGACAACTTAACCTGTGTGGTAAGGAATACTGTAAAAACACTTTCTCTCATAAGATGCACCACAACCCTCTCCTTTGCTGTGACAGTGGTATTTCTGGGAGAAGAATTTCTTGCACTCTTCCTGGTTCTGTGGGAGTCCACTGGCAGCTCCTCCATAGCCTTCTGCCCCCACTTTTTTTGGAGGGTATATTCAATGAGCACACCACCCATGACTTCCTTGCTCGACCTGCTGAGCCACTTAGAAACTCACAAGTCTCTGGGGCCAGATGGGATTGAAGGTACTGAGGGAGCTGGTGGAAGAGCTCGACAAGCCACTCTCCACATTTATCATCAGTTCTGCTTAACTGTTGGGGTTACAGATGCCTGGAAGTTGGCCATGTGACACCCAGCTACAAGAATGGTTAGAGGAGGATCTAGGGAACTACAGGCCGGTCCTGACCTCAGTGCCAGGAAAAGTTATGGAACAGATCATCTTGAGTGTGATCATGCAGCATGTACAGGACAACCGGGGGATTGGGCCCAGTCAGCATGGGTTTAGGAAAGGCAGGTCCTGCTTGGCCAACCTGATCTCCTTTTGTGACCAGGTGACCTGCCCACTGGATGAGGGAAAGGCTATGGATGTGTCTACATGGACTTCAGAAAAGCCTTTGATACTGTCTCCCATGGCATTTTCCTGTAAGAGCTGGCAGCCCATGGCTTGCATAGGTGCACTCTTTCCTGAGTTAAAAACTGGCCGAAGGGTTGGAACCAGAGAGTGGGGATGAATGGATTACATCCAATTGGTGGCTGGTGACTAGGGGGCTTCCCCAGGTCTCAGTGTTGGGGCCAGTTCTGTTTAAAATCTTTATCAATGATTTGGACAAGGGGATCGAGGGCACCCTCAGTCAGTTCACAGACAACACCAGATTGGTTGGGAGTGTTGATCTGCTGGAGGTTAGGAAGGTTCTGCAGAGGGATCTGGACAGGCTGGATCCATGGCCTGAGGCCAACAGTTTGTGGTTCAATAAGGCAAAGTGCCCTGTCCTACACTTGAGTCACAACAACCCCAGGCAGTGCTACAGGCTGGGAACAGAGTGGCTGGAAATCTGCCCAGAGGAAAAGGACCTGGGAGTGCTGGCTGACAGCCGCTGAACATGAGCCAGCTGTGCCCAGGTGGCCAAGAAGGCCAATGGCATCCTGGCTTGGATCAGCAGTAGTGTATCCAGCAGGACCACGGCAGGGATTGTCCCCCCGTACTGGGCACTGGGGAGGCCACACCTCAAATCCTGTGTTCAGTTCTGGGCCCCTCACAACAAGAAGGACATTGAGGGGCTGGAGTGTGTCCAGAGAAGGGCAGTGGAGCTGCTGAAGGGTCTAGAGAGTAACTTACATGAGCTGAGCAGCTGAGGGAGCTGGGGGTGTTTAGCCTGGAGAAGAAGAGGCTCAGGGGAGACCTTATTGCTCTCTACAGTACCTGAGAGGATGTTGTGGCCAGGTGCTGGTCTCTTCTCCCAGGAAACCAGTGATAGGAGGAGAGGAAATGGCCTCAAGCTGCACCAGGGGAGGTTCATATTGGACATCAGAAAGATTTTTTTCCCTGAAAGGGTGGTTAAGTGTTGGAACAGAAATTGCCCAGGGAAATGGGGGACTGATCATCCCTGTAAGTGTTCAAGAAACATCTGGACATGGCACTTAGTGCTATGGTCTAATTGACATGGTGGTGTTCAGTCCAAAACTTGGTCTTGGAGATCTTTTCCAACCCTAATGCTTCCATGATTCTAGATGTAGAAGTTCACAAGCAGTCCTGCTCATTCACACTTTGTGGCATATGTGTGGCAATGACAAGAAATAGGTGGTGATTTACTTCAATAAACTCACAGTCACGGGACATACAAGAGCATTTCATAAATCTCTATTGATGGTGAAAGGCAAAATTCATCCATATTTTGATCGGACTTTTCCTCAAACCTGGAAGAGGGCATGAAGACTATTCCACCCATCTAATTTAAAAACAAAAATTGAATCTAATTCCTTAGTGTGTTTTCACGTCCACCCTTTTCTATGAATCTCTGAAGGCTTTAAGGTAACTGCTAACCTGTCAGCATTGAGGAAAAAGACAAACAAGGGGGAGATAGTACTGGGAACTCCAGGCATCCTCATTTTTTCATAACCAGAAATGCCACATCCCTCCCTCAGCATCACCCCGTGCAATACAAACACAGAGTCATAAGCATCCTTTGCCTCACCGGGAATGAGAAAGAAGGAAACAGTCCTTGAGAAAACTGAATGATGAAATAGCACAGCTATTCATCTAGACTAGCTGGGACTGCTGTGAGAGGCAATACTGCACACTCACATACCATATGCACACACAGACCAATGGTTGAGAGCTGCAGCAGAAGCAAAATTGAGGTGGGAGCAGAGAATGATTTGGGATTCTGTAGACCTGAGGGGACCTGTGGAAGGAGGAGTGGGAGCTTTGTGTCAGTTTGGCATAGGAAGGGCAATTTTTAACTGGCACTGGGATCACTTGGAAATGCTTTTCAGCATCCAGTTCCCTGAAAACAGATGGAACTCCTTCCAGAGCAGTCCTGTATACACTCCTATTTTTCATGAACACCAGAGGTAAAGATTGACGTGCAGCATCATTATCATTACCAATACTGGAAGTTGCACAGCTCACTGTTTAGCTTCCTGACAGTGACTCCACTGCCACAATGACAGAATACAGCAAATGTACCTAAGTTAGAAACTCTTTAGCTACTGCCGCAGCTGTAAAACTCAGTGTTGAAATACCCACCCTGCTGTTCATTCAGTTTCTCCAACCCATTTTGCAGCATTTTCTGCAGTCCCTGATGTTGTGGGTACAACAGACAGATGTTACCCACTCTGTTGCAAACTAAGCCCTCCTGAGCCAGCTGGAGGCACCACAACCCTGCAATGCCTGATGGAAATGAATGGAGAACCTGTGTGAATAACAATTCACATCTCTATCCTGCCTCTCTGCGAAAAGGACACTGAGGACTGTTGCTTACCTTTGTAGTGCTTTGAGAATAATGTAAGCAATTTTCTACCCATCTGAATACATTATGCCTTAGGAAATTAGCTGGTGCACAGAGAATCTGATTATGCAGGACTGGAAACGGTGTCTACCTGGAAATTGGAAATAAAAATCTTGACCTTAACTTCTTGCTTCTGCAAAGGCCATCTGGTGGTCAATTGGGCATTGGTTATGCAAGTGATGATGTGCACACACTACAGAGAGGCTTTACAGAAGTGCACAGCCCTGCAGCAGAGCTCCTCCAGCTCCTGCTTCACAGCTTCCAAGAGAGTAGAGCAGAAGTCTGCTCCCCAGACAGCAGTCAAGTGGATGCTGGCAGTATTTCCAAACTGGTGATATCTGCTCAGTGCCCTTGCACGCATACATATGAACTTCAGCCAGCCATTTTCCACAATTATCCATTCTATTACTTCAAAATTTGTACTTCAACAGAGGCCAAAATACTGCCTGCAGTCATTAGAAGGATTGCAAGCAGAAAGGAAGGGGCCTGGGATTTGCTTCTAGGCTGACCCTGCCATACATGATGCTTGGATAAGAGAGAGGACTGTTTAAATTCAAAGGTGAAAGCCTTTGAAAAAATAATACAGAATTTAAATAAGCTGTGTGGTTTAATTCCAAGCAATCCCAGTTTCCATGTGTTTTTTTCGTGTTGTAACCAGCCATTTATATGCAGCATACCATAGTTTGCAAACAGCACTAAACTATCAGAGAAATGTTGACACTCCTGAGTAACATATAAAATAAACAGGCTGATTTCCAGTTTTCAGTCTGCGAAAAAACCAGCAAGCTACCCTACAATAGGGAAATTTGGATTTCATGGTGCACATGCTGTCTACTTTTAAACTACTGCACATTTCAGTGCAGAAACCCCATCAGCACTTTACCATTGTCAGTGGGTTGCCTGGCTAAGAATTGATCCCTGATTTAGATGGCTCCCTCTCACATGCCTATATGGCAATCAACTTCTGTTCTCACAGCCAGTGACAACGTCAGTATCAGTCCCAGCCAATAAAACCTCTTCTTCCCTTTCTACTTGCTGGGCAGTGGCTCCTGGCTGGAACTCTGCACTGCAGAGCAGACATTAAAAATCATTTTTCTGGAAACTGGATGGCTCAGAGAAATGCCAATGAGTGGCTGCCTTTGCTCTTCAAGCACTAGTAAGACTCCAGCTTGTCCCGTCGTCTCCTGGTTAAAGGCAGCTGAAAGCAGCTACCATCTGCTTGCATAATGTTTCTCTCTGAAGACTTGGTATCATCAGTCAGTCATAAATGACTGTGTCCATACAGACTACATACTTCATTTTCATCAAGCAGTTTAAGGAGTCTAAGGGGCATGAAGATCTATGAGTTACAATTTTAGCCTATGGATAAGTAGCAATTTTACCTTGGCCGTAGCTGTATGGGAAAAATATGTTGACAGTTATACAACATAATGCTGACAGCACTCCATCTCCTGGGTAAGCAGGTACGGAGAGAGGACTGTGGTCTGCGCAGAAGACTGCACGTACCACCAAACTGAATTTGTCTTTGGAGCTGTCTAGGCACAGGGAGAATAACACTTTTGGATCTACCAAGGACTTGTCCTATCTTTCCAGCAGAACAAGGAAGCTGAGTCATGGAGCTCCATCTGTGCTTTGCCAAGAGCAGTATGCCAAGGGAGATCCCAGCCCCTTCTTACATGCTCTTTCAAGCACAGTTCCTTAGCTATTTAGAAATGTATATGCCCAGCACTTTACACCTCCATTTATAGCCATTCCCTAAACGAAAGCTGATTTTTGCTGTTATTGGCCCAGCTCCATTCCAATTTCCAGAAAAAAATTTAAAGTGAATATCACAGGGTAGATATTGTGCTCCAACTTCCACTCAAAAATTATGGGTTTTTTTCCCAGTTAATCCTGACAGCTGAATTTAACAGTCAGAACTGGGGCTGGAACTGAATTAGCTGCTCTTGTAGGATAGTGCCCATAGCTGTCCCTGAGAGTGCTAGTACTGGTTATGCCTGACTCCCTTTCACATAATGAAAGGGAAATTACATTGCTAGAATTGTTGACCACTTTTCTCCTACCAAACTGAACACTGGAATTAAAAAATCCCAATTTGCAGATGGATGCTGTACGCAGCTGAAGGGTATTATGTTAGATCACTGTCTATCAGGTACAGCTAAATGCTGTTTCATGCCAATGTCTCCTATAGTGTTTTAAGTGGGCTGTAATTAACTATTAACTATTGATTAGTTAAATATTTTTAACTGAAATTAAATCAATTACACTTCTATTCTTTTCCCAGAGTGAACATGCTCTGTGGTATGAGCGAGTACCTTCTTTGCTTTAGGTCATTTAGATATTTATTATTTATTCAAGTATGCAAAGAGCCCTTTTGTTCCTGTAATTCCTGCTCCACTGTCCTGACAAAACCACATCTTGACTCTTATTATATAGTCCTGATGAGGAACATGGATTTCACTATGTGCATGGTGTTGTCAATTTAGGAATAAAGTAGTAATACTTTAGAACTGATAGTATCTTCTCCTTCCATTATAGAACTTGGCATCAAAGCTGGTCTGACTCAGCCAGCTCATTCCATTTAAAAGTTGACTATCAATCTTATTCTTTTAAAAAAACTCCCAGAGATGCTTATCATAACATTTTGTCCATAATCAATTAGAAGGTGCATTTGCTTTTTCCAGGTCATTAAGATATTTGAGGCTAAGCAACTTCCAGACTTCATTAAAAAAAAAGTCTGCAAAGTGTGATGGAAATTTGAACCAGGGTTAATTCCTTGCACCCTTCCATCGATGTGACTGACAGGGAGCCTGGGAGGTCAATTGTCTCAGAAAAATACAAGCACCTCACATGTCTTCCCCTCGGTATAACTGCTTGTTTCAAAACCTTATCTGAGAAACAAACACTTCTGCCATGGCAGAAATGAATAGGATTAAAAGTAACATTAAATTAATTTTGTGTTCAAAGCACCTTGACCGACAGTCCGAGCGAGTCACTGGAAATGCACAAACTTCCACCCACACTTTCCTATAAATATGCCTCAACACTTGACAGACCTCACAAGTAAATGGTGGATTTGTGACCTTGACTATCTCAGCTTTAAATCAGTGCCTAGCAGTACTACCAAGCTTGGTTTATATAATCAGATAAAAATAGGTGGCAAATCCTATTTACTATTAGGCAACTAAGTGCAAAAGGTATGAAAAGTTACATCTGGTCTACTCTGTTTCCTTGAATAGGTTTATAGGACTGGCTTAAATGCATGGGTTATTCCAGCAACCATACTATATCAAACCTATGGAGACCTATTAAAAAAGCAATGGGAAATAGCGTGGTAAAATATTTGGCTTTGTTTCTTTCTGCCTTCTGCTAACACAAAACTGCAGCCCTGCCTGGTGATCAGAATTGTGCCACTGTCTGAATGGAGGCACAATCAGAATTGAAAGGTTATTTTCTGATCAAAACAGGCAGGGCTGTGTTTTGCATATTTAAATTGTGGGGATTACATTTCTTCCCAGCAGCATCTCATGACTACTAACTAACTTACTGCTCTTTCAGATTGCTGTAGCTTCTCATGAGACTGTTTCCCACTTGAAAACCCAACTCAAAATAGAAAGGTACTGCTCAGCTGCTAAAAATGGATGTAGGCAGGTAGCAAAGACCTTCTGGTACAATCATTGGGCACAATATACAGGAGCAGACTTAAATGTATGAATTTATTTGAGTGAAGCAGGATGGTAGTGCTAAAGGACCTGCAGAAGCATTGCCATTCCAGGTTCTGTGGCCTCACTCAATGTTTCAAAACCATCTTAGCAATTTCTTCTATTGTACTTGCCTGGCAGACATACTGCCTTTCTGCTAAATCACTGGAAGGAAGAGGATGGCATTTACAACTACCACTGTCTGCCTGCAACACACAGAGACAGAGAAAAGACGGAATTACCTAAAATAAACCATTTTCTCCAGTAAAGCGACTTAATAAAAAGAAGGGCTAGTAATATGATGTCTGTAGTCTTTTTATGCCTGTATTTCTTCAGATTTTATCCGACAGCCTGCCTATAAACCTTGCCAGAATATCTGGACTCCCTTTTTATTTGGCAGTAGATAAGGCAGAGAGGCCCTTAGATTTAATATAGCTTAGAGATAAGAGGTGATAATACCCCTAAATGAAAGTGCTGGAGTTGAAGTTTGCTTACCTACCCTGACTTCCTCCAAAACTCCAGATGTAGCACAGTTATATCTCTCACAGTCCCATGGTATAAAGTTCAACAAGGGAAAGTGCTGGATTCTGCAGCTGGGATGGGGTAACCCTGGGTGTACGGACAGACTGTGGAATGAGAGGCTGGAGAGCAGCGCTGCAGAAAGGGCCCTGAGGGTCCTGGTCCATGGCCAGCTGAACATGAGCCAGCAGTGCCCTGGCAGCCAGGAGGGCCAAGCGTGCCCTGGGGGGCATCAGGCACAGCATGGCCAGCCGGGCAAGGGAGGGGATTGTCCCCTCTGCTCTGCTCTGGGGCGGCCTCACCTCGAGTGCTGGGGGCAGGTCTGGGTGCCACAGTATAAAAATGGCATTAAGGTGTTAGAGAGTGTCCAGAGGAGGGCCATGAAGATGGTGAAGGGCCTTTGGGGGAAGCTATGTGAGGAGACTGAGGTCACTTGGTCTGTTTAGCCTGGAGGAGACTGAGGGGAGACCTCACTGCAGTTACAACTCCTTCATGAGAGAAACAGGAGGGGCAGACACTGATCTCTTCTCTGTGGGTACCACTGACAGGACCTGAAGGAATGGCCTGTGTCAGGAGAGGCTTAGGTTATTAGATCTTAGAAAATTGAAATTGAAAATTAGAAAATGAGAAAAAAAGTTACTGGATATCAAAAAAAGGTTCTTCACCCAGAGGGTGGTTGGGCACTGGAACAGCTCCCCAGGGAAGTGGTCACAGCACCAAGCCTCAGAGACTTCAAGAAGCTTTTGGACAATGCTCTCAGGCACATGGTGGGACTCTTGGCGTGTCCTGTGCAGGGCCAGGAGTTGGACTTGATGATCCTTGTGGGTCCCTTCCAACTCAGGATATTCTGGGGTTCTGTGATTCTGGGATGCCACAGGACACCAGAAGCACGTAATAATGGACAGCCACTGCCCCAAAGGAGGCAGAACAGGGTGGATGGGAGGAGGATCTGGCAGACCTGCTCAAGGAGGGCTTCAGAGCATGGGAGCAAGAGCTTCTCTGGTCACCTCTGCTGATACTGCTACATCTGCCTTTGCAGAGCCTACAAAAGACCCCAATATGTGTTTTGAGTATCTTCTTTCTGGCACTAGACTTGAACCTTTGATGCTAATACTTGAAAAGTAGCTGCAAATCTGCTAAAAAAGGTAGTGTTTTGACAGTACTGCAATTCAAACCATACACTGAAATTCACTTTTACTACTACTTCATAAATAAGTTTATCAAAGACATTAATGAGAAAAAAGTTGTGCGATGACAAAGTTGATCATATCCTGCAGGAGCAGGATGCTCTCCTTCCTCTCTCATCTCCTTTTTGAAAAGTCACTCTGAGAGTTTTGATATCCAAAAATATTATCTCAGAGTTGACATAGTAGCTGTTTCCTGCAATGACCTGTTTTCACCACAAGCTTCAAGAAACCCCCACTTGCATGAGCCTGGTTAAACATAGGAGGAAGTAACTTTGCACTCAATGAACAGGAAGTCCCTTGTTCCAGCACACACAGGGTCACACAGTCACAGTTGCACAGCTCCTTTTGCCAGCCTTGTGGGGCAGAGGCACAAGACACAGCAGCACCTCCCTGCCACCAAGGCAGCTGCCTCTGCCAGCTGGGCTGTCCTCAGCAGCAGATATGAATTGGTACAGCATGGGATGATGCACAACAGCTTTTCTGCTTTCTGCCTCATGTCTTTAAAGGCCACTGATGATGCCAGTAACAGGCTGCTTTTCACAGCTTGAATTTATTTTTTCAAGCTGCTGTGTAGTCAGCTGAATGGTTGGAGGCCTCCTTCCCTTTTGCTGCTGCATAACTCACTTTTGTCTCCTATCTCTTGTCACCCTTACTCTTTTTTCTTTCAACTTTCTGGTCCTATGTCACTTTTCTTTACCTTGCTGAGCCTTACTGATAATGAAACAACAATTTAAATAGTTGACAATTGCAAAGATATTCCAGAATGTTCCGTATCCTTGCCAGATGTGTTGCTAATTTAATGTTGTATATTACACTTGGCAATTCCTTCTTTGTTTTATTTAATTAAAGTTTAATTCCCACTAGTTGTAAAAAATACTATTTTTCTAACTCAGCTTGTGTTCTATCGTGAAACTGTATTTTCAGGTACAGTTTTATACCATTTGAAGAAATCCCAAATCCCTCTATGTTTGTCCAAAAGAATCCAGCTTAGAAAGGCGCCTAAATTCCATTTGCAAAAATGCACCGTACTGTCATATTTTAAGAGAAATGTAACAGTTCCTTATGGACAAAAGTACAGTCAATATCTTTTAAGTATTTTAATGAGATCTAGTCCCAGCTGAATAAACTAGTATTCAAGAAACTGAATTAAATTGAGATTCTCAACACCAAGGTTAGTGGTATGATTGACATGCCTGAGGGATGTCATCCAGAGGGATCTGAACCCCTATGAACTTTGTGAGGTTCAACAGCACCCAGTGCAAGGTGCTGCACCTGGGTTGCAGCAACACCCAGTATCAACACAGGCTGGGGAATTATGGGATTGAGACCAGCCCTGCTGAGAAGGACTTGGGGGTGCTAGTGGGTGAGAGGTTGGACATGACCGAGCCATGGGCACTCACAGCCCAAAAAAGCCGAACATGTCCTGGGCTGCATCCAAAGCAGCGTGGGCAGCAGGGCCAGGGAGGGGATTCTGCCCCTCTGCTCTGCTCTGGTGAGACCCCACCTGGAACACTGCATCCAGCTCTGGGGTTCCCAGGACAGGAAGGGCCACAAAGCTGATCAGAGGGCTGAAGCACCTCTCCTATAGAGACAGGCTGAGAGAGTAGAAGCAGAGGCAGATGTTCCCACCAAATAAGCAGGAGCTATCCCTGCCAATATCCTTCTGCACGCTGCACACAGCAGTGACCTCCTCCCTCTCTCAGTTGTCTCCATGGCTAAGACCAGCTACAAACTCAGAAATGCCTCAAAACTTCTCTTAATGCAATACAGGTCAGTCAAACTAAGATCTCAGTGTTCAGGGCTGTAGCTGCCCATCCTGCAGATTCTATCTGATCTTCTATCTTCTCTGCTTCTGACCTGTCTCATGTAGGAAATCTTCATTCAAAGCAACTTTTCCTCCTCAAGAGAACTAGGGAGCTCAGCTAGCAGAATGATTTGTTTCTGGTGTCTTGTTTCAGCCTCCCAATATGTTGCACTAGGTGCCCCAAAGCAGCTAAGTAGGTAAAGAAAATCAAACTTCCCTGTAGAGGTAATGTCTACAGAGGGAAGGCAACACAACATCAGCACTCTCTGGGACTCCTTGAAGGTCCAGATATGCTTGATGTTTATTGTCTTTGGAACAGGGCAGCTTGGCTGTATGTGGCACTGGATATGGTTTAGTGATGAACACGGTGGTGCTAGATTAATGGCTGGACTTGATGATCTTAGAGGTCTCTTCCAACCTTAATGATTCTTTGATTCTATTAAGAGGTACTGACAGAGCTTAGCCCACTGCACCAAGCACTTAGACTACACTTGCCAATAGGGAGCTGGATGTGGAAAAGCAAAAAGCTCAGCTGGATGTGGAAAAGCAAAAAGCTCAGCAGTGTGCAGGCTCACCTTCTGTTTCACACAAATACAAAAAGAAGAATTTTGCTGTGTTTGTCTTTAGAGAAAATTCATTTGGAATGGCTTCCTACATGGCACAGTTTGCTCTTTGCTTCCTTGGAATTCATTTTTCTTTTGCCTGTTTCAGACAGATGATCACACTGTGCACATACTGCTGAAAATACAGAGTAAGTAATGCTTAACACCTCCAGTCCACTTTTGCTTTGCACTGAGCCACCCATAGGCAGACCCCCGCAAAACTGAAGAGAGGTTAGTGCGAAAAACTATCAAAATGCTGCCAATCACTGTGTATTAGCTATTCCCAGAAACACAGCTATCCACAACAAGGGAAACACGTGGATAAACAAAGTAGTTCGAAATCCTGCCCCAATAGTGCACATAAGACATGACTATGAGGTTGTAATAATGATGATAGCACCATTTATCTGGCAGGGAGTTACTGTTTCCATAAACCAGTATACTAATGAAAGAAGAGACCTGTGCCTCAAGATACTACAGTGGAAGTGGCAGTTAAGAGTAGATAGCACATTGCCCTCTTTATGATAAACACAAGTATATAACGTTATTACGCAGTGATATTTTTCATAGTCTGCTTTTGCATATGTGCCATTTTAGAAACACAATAAATAACTGGAGATGTTCTTCCCAATAGATTGGACTGCCTGAGGTTATTCCCATACTAGAGATTCAGTTCTCATAAAGCTTTAAATAAACTGAGACCAAATAAAGGAAATCAAATGCACCATTAGAGGAATAGTAGAGGATTTATTTTCTCAAGGCAGTGCTCTACAGGATCTGTGCATCAATTGCAGATGTAAGTACAAAAAGGACACAGTGCATTCCAAGCTAAAGTGTGCTGGTAAATGGGAACTGCTAACAGTAGGCTGGATACATATTGCTTCACACCTGCTTCTCTGTCCTTCACCAAGCATAAAGGGACAGCTTTTCTTCTCAGTTCCTCCCAGTCTCACAATCCTTTTGCTTTTCCATGCTAAGGACAGAAACAAGGACAATGGAAAGAAAGACACAATAATCACTCACACTGAACTTCTTTCTCTCCGAACTGTTTAAATTTATTTCCCTCAGCTCTGTTGTGCTATCTGCTGACAGGAAAACAAAAGGTGTGGGTAGACTTAAAAAGGGGATTGATTAGTTTTGATGTGGGAATCAGAATTAAAATGCTGGCAACTATTGATGAAAGTTTCCTGCTTGATTTGTAAACTAGTGAAAGGATGAAAAGTCATGAAAAGCTTGCGAGACAACTTGCAAGAGTGTTGATCTAGTCAACTATACTGAATCAAAACATTGTAGGTCTTCACAGAGAAAAGGAAAATATATAAGCAGTGCCTTCAAAATAGACATTTTCCAACAGGATGTTTCAGAGAGATCCTGAGGATTTACTTTTTATTCTTCTCCAGTAAATTCAGAATTAACATCAGATTCTTCATCTCCATGAATCTTATCCGAGACTTCAAGTTTAGACTGTGAACACTCCACCTGTTTTCAGGAAACTGTCATTTTCTATACAAACTCTAAAGCAGTATTCCTTAAACCTTTTGCAGATGCATCTCCTTTTGCAGTTTACACAAGACAGGATAAGAGCTACTTTTAACTGCTGACAGGATATCAGTCACACCAAGGTGGATATTAGACTCAATTGTGAAGATTTCTGACTCCTCCTCTTTGATCCCCAGTGACCACAACATACTGTCTGAGACACATTGACTTGGAATATAAGAAATAAGAGGGTTATTTGTGCAGCTGCTGTTTTTTTTCTGCAATTCATAGAACAACATTGTTCACATGACGTTCATCATCTCAAGATAACTATAAAGAAAATATAATTCGTAACTGTAACCATCTAGAAAGTCAAATATTTTTGGGACTACTATGAACAAGCCTGAACTCCCAGACAGTTCTGCTGTTTGAAGAATTCTACACAAGTTTATGGTGCCTCCTTAGCAGGAAGCAGTTATCTTCAGTGCCAATGCTAGCCCAGATATGGTCCTGTTTAGCAGGAAAGCAGGAGAGAGATTCTGTGACCTAGTGACAAGTATTAAAGAAAACAGTCCTAGCCCTTGCAGAAGCTTTCACAATAGAACCAATCCAGAGTAGTGCTTAGAGGGAAGACACTGCAGGGTTTAAAGCGTGTTATTGTACAGTTCACCCTAGACTGTAGATAAGATCTACAACTGGATACATTATAACTGGGAATTTTAAAGCAAGAAGCAAATGTTTACAAATGGGGAAAAAAAGTGTCACTGAACTACTCTCCAATATGGGGGTTGTTTAATGAAGTGAGTGAAGGGATTTTCAGCTTTATAAAAGACATTTTTATAGTTGGACTGTGTTTGTTAAACTTGCATTAAATTCATCACTGGTGTAATCCCAATGACATTAGGCACTGAAATCAACCACTGGTTGGGGCTATCCAGTTACTACGACTTCAGTTAGACTAATTTCCTCACCCTGAGACTAACCAAGGAAGCACACAGGTCTCAAAGAGGGAAAAGAATGGATAAAATTGACTAAAGAGTGAAGTTTCATTTAGATGTCTACACCCAAATTAAAGCCCTGAATTTGCAGTTAGGTCTTAATGTTGGAGGCACTGTTTTTCCATAGATATTTCACTCCCGGTCTTGACACATCTGAGCAAATCAGCTCTACAGAGTGCCCGAGTGAAATCAGGGTCCAGAAACAAGCAGTTTTCTGGCTAAAATTCAGTGCAGTAGATATTTCTAGATTGCTGTTGAAATCCTGAAATCAGCCTCCATAACAGAATCTGACTGAAGAATATATTCCATCCGATTAAAACAGCAGGAAAAAAAGTATCTGTGGGTGGATCATATAGGTGAATGACAGGGTTTGAACACCTTTATGCCCTGGTCTGCTCAGTGGCCTTAGGGGAATGTTGTTTGATTCACTCTGGGTGGTGTGTGGGAGAAACAACGATATTCTCAGGAGCTGCAGTGACAAACTTTTACTTGCAAACTTTAGAACACTAAGGTAGAATAAGGTACTTGGCAAATTTTAAAACAACATCCAGACAAAGTAAGGTACTTCATAAACTTTAACTTAGCAAATGTAAACTTATCCAACTTTAACTTATCCAGACACAAGGCACTTACTGAGGCATTGACTAGAATTTTTTAGTCTGGCTTAAAATATATTTGGAGAAGACGTTAGAAGAACACAAAGAGAAAGAAAGAAATAGAAAGAAATTATAAAGTAGCAAAATATCCCCACCCATGGATTCAGCCACAAGACTAAGATTGTTGCAATTTAGCTGTCTGTTCGTCGAAGTGATGGTCACAGTCTTGTTCTGTCAGAGGTGGGGAAAGCCCACAAAACATGAAGTCCAATGGGTTAATATACATTTAGGTTTAGGTGGAATGCCCAGGTACCTCCCCTCGAGCAGGGAGTTTTACACTGTCTTTTGCAACACTGTGGATCATGCCCAGTCCATTGGTGGAAGGCCCCAGAAATGAGTCTGGGGGCACTTTGGGGGTCTTTGATGGTTTACGACCCCTTCTAAGACATGAAAGTGACCTCTCACATCAGTGCAGTTGAGCCAGTTATGCCCCATCAGAAGGGATGAATAATGTGAATGTCCCAATACCTACGTGGGGACGGGAGGAAGTTTACGCTGTCAGTTATGTGGGGGAGGACATTGGCACGATAAAAAGCACTGTGAGATACCTCACAGGATCTGCTTCTTATCAACCCTCTTCCCTTACCTGTCTCAACCCCCAGTTTCCTACTAAACAAAGGTTTGTTGTGGTCCTCCTCTGGCGCTCAGCCCTCTGGGCTGTTTCCATGCTCATCGTCAGCAAAGCAACCACACCTTTTGCAAAAGGCCAATAGTTTGAGCCATTGAGCATTAACATTTCAGTCTCTCACACACCTATGGACAATCTTCAGATTGTTTATGGAGGAGAGAAAATATTTTTTGTAGAGACATTTTTGGGAGTCATAAATATGTAAATATGTGTTATTTATAGAATCTGAATAATGGCTACCCCATATGAATCCTTCATACAAAAAAAAGCATTAAACCCAAGGATCAATTTAGTGCCCTCCATTGATGTATCTTTACCTTGATTTCACTTGTGTTCAATCTATTGATCGCATCTACCTTTTACCCAGAGGCTTATTACATTAAATGTAGAATGCCATTCCCTTGTACTGTATTTATAAACAAGATTTACAATTAAAAATAAATGTTTTATGACAAATACTGACCATATGAAATTCGCTTGATGTTAATGGATACTCACCTGGGAGAAAAGAGACAGGTGGGGTGTTTTTCCATCTTAGGTAGCTAGAAAAAAAACATTCCCAAGACAAATATTAAAATTTGTATCTGTATAAATGAACAAAAATATTTTTGTAAACTAGTTGCAATGATGTTAAAAGATCTGTTTTAATTTCTGTTCTGTATAATAGAAAAGAAATTCACAGCCTGACAGATAGGCTACCAAATCTAATGTAAAATCCCCATGCTGGCATCAAATCCTGATTTCATCACTTTAATGGAGCCTCAGTAACTTAAATGACTTCAACAGAACCTTAAATTGTTTTCACACGTCTCTCTTAGTTTCTTTGATCACACTTCAGTCAGTTGTATTATGAGAACTGGTGAAGTATGCTCCATGTAAATTCAGACTTGGCCTTTTGTACAGATTTATAATTGGAGATGAACATTCCAGAGTGATATAAATAGCCATCACAACCTAATTGAGGACAGCCTCAGTGTAAAGGACTGAGAGATAAGAATGAGACTACACAGACATCCTCAAACTCATGATTTAAAAACTAATTAATACAATTTATTTTGAAAGAAAGAAGAGAGTGATAAGAAAGGAAAAACTCTTCTGAAATGATTTCAACTATTGCAGCTGAGAGAACTCTGTCACCCAGATATAGCAAATGGGGTTCTACAGTTGGGAGAGGAATTCAGTAAACAGGAGGAGGGTGTCACTTGGCCAATTAAATCAGCCAAAAGTGTAAAATCTCAAAGGTCATGCCCAAGATAAAGACAGCGCTAGCATAATTAATTAAAAATTTGAGAATTGATTTCCTCAAAGAAGCAAAAAGTGAAGAAAAGACAAGAAAGAAATTACAATCAGCAGACAAAGATGTACAAAGTTTTAGGGAAGAGAAAAAAGAGGACAAATTAAATGTAAAATGAAGACATAAATTGATAGAAATTAAGAAAAGCCCGAAGAGTTCTAGAAATGCACACTGACTTTGTAAGAGAAATTAATGATTTAATTCTTTGACATTAAAGCCTTATCTGGACTGAGGATGGTACACTCATGGAGTTAATCTGTGGGTAAATGAAAACTTAGTTATTTTGAAAGACAGAACACTTGGTGGATGAGAATTTAATTCCAGCTCCTTGCAAGTAAAATAACCAGACTCAGAAGGGGAGAAATTCCTCATAACCATTAAGGATTACACACTTGGTTGTTGCTATTTATGTGAAAAGTGATGACACTAAGATGAAATGTTGGGATGCAGAAGTGTGAGACTGGAGGATTTGATCTAATAGATTTGCAAAAGGAACTTTTTAAAAATGACCATTATTTTTTAAATTAAAACTAGGTCGGTTAGTTCCCTGCATCTTTAATGACTTTTAAGATATTCTAAACTATTTGTACTTGTGAGGAAGAGGAAAAGATGCAGTGTGATATTTTATGTGCTGGTGCTATAAATGTTCACTAGTTCCATATACCAACATCAGTCTGGTACAGCTAATCAGGATGTTTGGGTGTTGAATTCTGGCAGCAACCAGTGGATGAACTCTGGAGCTCTACAATCACTGCTTGCCTTTTAAGGGTCTGAAAAGTAGGTTTTTAGATATTTGAATGAGATTTTTAGGACAATCAAAGTGACTTCAGAAAGAAATCACATGCACTCTGAGAGCACTCTGAGGTTATGGGATAAATTCAGCCCTGGGAATCCTAGTGGAAGCCAACTCTATAACTGCCAGGAGAGAACTCTATGTAAGCTTAGGAGGTGATGCTGAGAATGCTAAGCACAACAATGAGGAGACACAAAACAAGAGTAGTTTAAAGACAACTGTACCACATCTTTTCTGTGTCAATGAAAAAAAAATGCACTGGTTTCAGTAAGTCATGATCAAAATTTACTGGAAGAAATGCTCCAGGACAAGGTTTGCAAGGAGAAGGGGAGATCTTGACTGTAGGCGTAAAAGGAAATATCACTATCATTTACTACACCTAGTCTTAGATTTTATAGAATCTCCTAGAATTTCCTGTTCAAAATAAATCCTACATAGAGGTAGTTGAAGCAGTTGCTACTGAAGGTACCATACATCTGCAAGACATGCATTAAACTCCAACATCTTTTGTAAGATGAAGCAAAGAACTAAGCATTATCAAAACTCAGAGGTAATTTCAACTTCTTAATTACATCAGCTCAATTGAGTCAATACACTTGTAATGGTTTGAGAAGGGAAACAGAAACCTGGCAAATGAGATAATATTTTTCTCAGTTTCATGATTTTCAGTGTTTCTATTAGAACAAGCAAAAGGTAACGTGTCTCTAGCCAGACAGAAATGCAGGAGAATATCCCAGCACATTTTTCTATACCTGACCTACATACTGCATTGCATTTTCCTAAAGTTAAGGAACCATAGATAATTCAGAGATTTTCTTTCAGAGAGAACATTCCCAACAGTCAGCAAATGCACCATACTGGTATAACTGGGAGGTGGACTTTTCTAGTATAGAATCCCATTAAAATTTTCTAGTGAGGTATGAGCCTGAGCTTCACTGAGTGCTCATATGTCAATGAAGATAAAAAGTTCCTATTTCTTGCAGAAAACCAGCTAATCCTAAAGGCCTCTAACAGGGGGAACAAGTTGTCACAGTCCATAAATGCACCGTTCTGATGTGTGGGGAAACCTATTGACTGAAGGTGCATAAACCCAAGATTCTGCATTCATTTTCACTGAAAAGGTCAACCGTGAGTTCCTTTTTTCAAGAACAGTAGGTGCTTCTGAAGTTTTCTTTCTCCCCTAATAAACCTTATGGAGGAAGAAGAAAAGGTCGGGAGCACTGGTGTAGGAAAGACTACTGCAGCAATCTAAAAAAAAGAGCACTGAAGAATGGGCATGAGAGTAGCCTCGGAATACGTAAATGCTCTTCATCTGCTCCCAGTTCCTCAGAGGCTGCACAAAAGGCACTGGGCTTACCCTGATTTAGGAGGATGGACTAGATAACCTCTCAACCTTCAGCCCTATTATTTTCCATGAATCAGCAGAAAGAGAAACTCCCTCGGTCCTTGAGGTTCCAAACTCCCATTTTTCTTTTCAGGTGTCTAAATTATATAAACACAGGAATCTTATCACTAGACACAAACCAGACCCAACATAATTACAACACACATCAGTTATCAGTAGATTCTTGGTCCTGCCCCTATTGACATTATTAGAAGTGCAAACATATAAAATATACAATGCAAATCTTGTCATACACACAAAAATTTAGGAATAATCACTGTGGTGGTTCTGCTTGTTGGATTTGATCATTGGTAATTTTGCCAATTTTTGTCATCAAGGAAAGCCCATTTTGTTCATACATTACCAATGTGAGCTAGGATGCTTTCAAGGTATCTAACAACTACTGCAAGTGTCTAAAATACCATTTATTTCATGCCTAACTTCATCTTTATTCATCACACAGTACTCTATAATTACACATTTTCAGAGACTTTAATAAACAGATTTTTACTGCCACAGCCATCTTCACCATAAAAAAAGATGTCTAGCTGTCAGACTGGCAAGCTTTTCTTTCCTTACAACTGTTTTTATTGCATATTGAAAATGAGATCATAGGACAACAAAGACAGGTGAAATGGACTCTTGCTCAACACATACTGAACATAAGGGTTTGCTCCATTTTTCCTGACATTACCAGCTTTCTTCAGGCTGAATTGTGTGATTTTTTATGAAAGTCACTTTGTGATCATTTCTGGCAGTCACAAATTAGTCTCTGCTGTTTGGTGATGGAAGACAACCTGCTAGTTCCTTGGAGAAGCAAACCAGCAGCACCATATATGATAAACTTCACAAAGTCAAACATGTTTCTTGTTTCAGCCTTGTCAGACAAGCTACAGAGATCTTTAACTCCAATTATTTGTAACTGCCTGGAAATCAGCATAAACTGTCCATATGGGAAGCTTGACAAAGCTGTCAATAATGCCTGTTTCACTGCAAATCTATGCCAAAAAACCTTCTGCTTGTATAAAATTAGACAATGATTTTAATTTTTCACTTTAATTCCCTTCTCAGTCTTTTAGGAAGAAAGGAATGGGCCTACCATTAGGTAAAAATGTAAGTCAAGGATGTATGCATGAAGAAAGCACAGACAGCAATGAACTGGCATGCATAACATGGTATCCATTACTGAGCCCCCGGGCACGTATTTGACTGAAGCTACTTTCAGTCAGCTTGCACATTTTTGCACACAATTTATAGTTGAAAGTACGTGTCGCTAGTTTGGGAGTTTAGGCAGATTAAGTCTGGCATCTGATTTTCAATAACCTGTAGGAAACACTGGAATAATTTATGCTCCCATAGCACTGCTATACACTCAGAGTAGCACAATTTAAACAGTAAAATGTACAAGTTTGCATCTGGGGTGCTGAATTAATTGATTGCATAGCTCTGCAGTTTATTTCTGAAGTAAAACCCAGGCCCTCTTGAAATCAATAAGAATTTTACCACCTGCTTCAGCACAGCCCAGATTTTATCCTTATGATGTGGGCTTGCACAGCAGACGGAAAGAGACAAAAAAGACATCCATAGCATTTTTTGTTTCATGCTCTTGGCTGAAATCGTCAGAGCTTGAAGAAGGAGCCTCTATTAGACACTGCTAGTTTTTAAATTTGGTCAGGAGGCCTAGATTGGTCCCCTGCGGCTTTGGCCACAAAGGGAGATCCTCTGCAGCTCAGGGAACTCCAGCAGCATAGGAAAAGCATTGCCCTCCTGGAAGCAGCTGCTGCAAGGGCCCCTTCAGGCTGTGAGGAGCTCAGCACACACTACCAAAAGAGGGAGAAAGGAGGCATTGCCAGACCAGACCGTTCATCCCAGGCATCTGCAAGCCTGGAAGTGGCAGGCTGTGGAGCTTTCCAAGTGGGCTGAGGTCTGTTTCTCACAGCCCAGATTTGGCACCAATTGGGTGTTGTTCCTTGGCAGTGTCCACACTGATTAAGATCACTGGAGCGAACAGTCCTCTCATCCCTGAAAGCAATTTCTGCTCTGCTAGGGTTAAGCAATGCAGAGAAGATGGATCTCATGTACTTTCCTTTGGGAATTACCAACACAGCTGCCTGAGTCCTGTGCCTGTTTGTGATTTCTCACCAACACACAACTAGTGTAAATGATGTGGAAATGCTCCTCCCCATGCAATTACAGTCCTTTTAATTACCGTGATACAAGTACTTCCACACAGGAAGCACTGGAAAAGCTGGTATTACTCAGAAATTTCCCCCAGGAAAAGTCAGCCATGAAAATGAAACCATTTACAAATTTTGTCCAAAACTCTATGTGTTTTCCTCCTGGGATATCTCATATCCACTTAAGACTATAGAACACAGGTAGTTATTCTAACTAGACTATTTTGCATTGAGAAGCTTGTGATCCATGCGCTGGTTATCCAGAGCAGGCACAGGCACATGCTGTGCTGAGCCACACTGTGCTACACATATTGCTTGGCCTTCTGAATTGTGCTGTGCTCTACATATGCCTTAAACTTAAACTCAACTAGTGAATCATAATGGAAAAGCTTGATGGCTACTATCACCTGGCATCAGTGATGATGCCACAACATGTCCTTGTCTTTATCTTGAAAGGAAGCAGCTTATTTTACTTCTGAGAAAGTCCTATCAAAACTTAAAGACCTCCATGCCAGTGAATCTCACCCCTGATGGGAAGCCTGCACTGTGTGCCATGCCCTAACCATAGGTCAGTCTGGAGCCACAATTGTCTCGAGGTTCCCAGCATCAGAAAGGACACAAAATTTTATAACTTGCTATCACCTTTGAATGAGCACTCCTGGTGCAAGACAATCTAGAGAAGGGATTTTGACATCTTTATTTTCTCCTATTACCTAAATACTCCTGGAGGCATATTAGGGAAGCTAATTAATGCTATTCAGCAGAAGCAAGAATGGGAGGGTTTAACCCTAAACACTGCAAAATAGCTGACTTTCCAAACTGTTGTTTGGGTTTTTTTCTTTACATCCCATTTCCATCTGCTTCTTTGAAAACTCATATGCTTATATCCAATCAGCCAATAATCCCACCCTGCACTTTGAGAGCCAAAGTTACTGAGTAACTCAGGTACTCAGGTTGCTCGTAGTTCACTGAGATCAGGTTTGATACTAAAGCTTTTCATGGAGTCAGATTGCAGGCTGCAGCTGCGAGAGCTATCCTCTTCTGAAATACATCCCACTGAACTTAGCAATGATACAGAAAGAAATACAATGTGAGAATTATAAACTCCTAGTCAATCTCAAACTTGTGTGGGATTTGCCACTCCAGTTGGATCTCTGTAAGTCTATAGGGCCTGATCAGATTCATCCAAGGATATGCAAAGAGTAGGCTGATGTCATCACAAGACCTCTCTCAATGATTTTTGAAGAGCCTTAGGAATCTGGACAGGTCCTAGTGGACTGGAACTTGGCAAACATTTTCCCAGTTTTCAAGAAGGCCAAGATGGATGTCCCTGGAAACTACAGGCCTGCCAGTCTCATTTCAGTGACTGGTAAAATTATGGAGAATATTCTGGGAGGTACTGAAGGGGCAGGCACTGATCTCTTTTCTCTGGTGACCAGTGACAGGACCCAAAGGAACGGCCTGAAGCTGTGTCAGGGGAGGTTTAAGTTGGATATTAGGAAAAAGCTCTTCACCCAGAGGGGGATTGGGCACTGGAACACATTCCCCAGGAAAGCAGTCACAGCACTGAGCCTGACCGAGTTCAAGAAGCTTTAAAACTGTTGTCATGCACGGTGTGATTTTTGGGGTTGTCCTGTGCAGGGCCAGAAGCTGACTCAATGACTCTTCTATCTCAGGATATTCTCTAATATTTCATGATTCTATGAAAGAGGCCTTTGCTTGCTGAGTAGCACAGACAGAATCCTCTGTGCTTGTTGAAGTTGCCACTTGCAATGTGCAGGAGAAATGGTTGAGAGCTCATAATAAGAAGGGAAAAATCAGAGAAAAATACATCAGCACATGCAGAATTAGCAGCAGGTATGTGCACACAGTAAGCATATATTTTAGAATCATAAAATATCCTGAGTTAAAAGGTACCAACTTGACTTCCTGGAAGTCTGATGTCAGCCCTAGTTGCAGCTCACTTTAGTATGCTGCATTTAAAATGTTTCCCTTGTACTTGTCAAGGTTGTCTAAGTCCCCAGTTCAGAAAAGACCCTGAAATATCTTGAGGAGAGAAGTTCTTGATTCCTCAGCCGGGCAGCTGAAATTCAGGCATTTGTAAATGAGTTCCTGTGTTGTGCCACCCCTCCAGTCCCTGCAGGCTGTGATGTGGGGAGCTGGCAGGATACTGCAGCTGGCAGAGCTCCTGCTCCCTGAGCATGGGGGCGAGCAAGGCACACACTGTCAGCTTCAACACCTGCTAACTGGGAACAGAGCTCGCCACAGTGATGCAATATCCATCCTGTCACTTGCAAAAATACCCACATCTATATCCACAATAAAGCTGAAAGTGTTGGGTTTCTTACAGTCAATTTTCTGGTGACAGCTAATGCTGCTTATCATCCCTGTACACCTCATGCCCTGAAAGTTCTCTGAACAGCAGTGGATGTGAACTGCAAATTCTCTATTGCAAATGCACTGTGAATAACTTGCTGAAGACCTTATTAAAGAAAATTACCTGTGGTGAGAGAAGTACCAATTTGGAGAAATCTGCTTTTCCATATTGGGTTCTCAGAGCTGGTTTAATGGAGAGTCAAAGATTACTGCCTTAAAACATATAGAGTTTATTTATTACTACCTGGCTTTTATTTATGCTTTTGGCACAGAAGTGCTAATGTACAAACTGTAAGAAATCCTATTTTTGTCCAAAAAGAGCCTGAGCAACAGTGAACTCTTCTCAGCAAATAGGCCCATACACCACTCCTGACTATAAAAACAGCCATGAACAGCAAGCAGTTGGCCATATTTTATTCTTCAATAGATTGTATCTGGGAACAAATGGCTTTTCAAAAAGCAGGAGTTTCAGGAAGCTTAAAAGTCTTTTAAAACAGGCTTTTCTATTTTCCATCTTAAACACAGCACTGCATTCCTGCTCAAAAACTTGTTAGCACAGCTGAGAAAACATGCTTGATAAAAAGGCATAACCCATCAACTCTAAAGATGGGATCAGGTCTTAGCATATGGAACTGAATTAAGAAAAAAAGCTTCCGAAAATATTTGTGGGAGACACTGGCTTTCTGTTTCTAATCTTCTTTCAAGGCTTATCATGAATCTCTTCTTTCTTGCTTATTTGCATGTCTTTCAGTAATTACCTCTTTCCATCATTCAGTTTATTGCTAAACTCCATATTATTTGATATAATTTCTCCCTATTATTTGCCATAATTTCCCCTTATTATTCACTTAGTTTTTATTCTTTGTTTCCACTTTGTGCTTGCATTTTTAAATGTCCTTAGGATTCCTTGGGGGTTTATTCTTCCAGGCTGCTCACACCTGAAATGTTAGACCTGACAGTTCAATGTGCCTGTGATCATTCTTCTCTGAGACAAGATGTCTTTTCTTATCTTCCCAACTTCCCCACAGATGCAGAACATTGTGTGTCTTTTCTTATTCCCCTTCAGAGAAGAGGCAAAACAGGGTGCTTCTTTTTTTTTCTGAAAGAGGGAGAGAGAGCTAACTGGTACTGCTTATGTTTCTTCAGCTACCTCTCCTTCTCCTGAAGCGATGAGCATCTCAGCAGGCCCCAAGTCCTTGCCATTTCTCTTGTAGTCTCTACTGCTGGTAAATCTTCCCTTGTTTCAGCACTGAGGAAAGAAACACTTCTGTTCACAGATGGTCAGAGAAAAAAAAACAAACCACAGTAGGATTAAATCCACTGCTTCTTACTTAATTATTTTAAGATTTGAGCAGTTGCTGCTGCAAGAAGTCAGCCACATGAGCTCTTGCCTCCAAAAGAGCCTCTTGCTTCCAAAAGAGTTTCTGCTTGAGTGCTGAGCACAACTTCATCTTCAAGCAGGAGTCTTGACTTGTCAGGTTTCAGAGGAAGAAAATACTTTAAAAGTCTCCTTTCTGCCTCCTAGACTGTCAGGTAACAGCATTTTGCAGAAGTAGGTGCAGAAACAAGCAAAAGAAGGAGACATTGAGTGGCTTTGTACTGCGCCGTTGTGAAAGAACAAACAGCTTGTTTCGAACAGACTTCCTGATCTATTAGTCTCTCTCACCACACACAGACACACATGAGAAATACCTGGAGGCTGTCATCACTCCTGGTAACACAAGGCAAATGCATTTATGCTTGGACTGTTGGACGGCGTATTATGCAATGTGACACCATACACATGCCTGGGAGAAGAGTTTAGAGCAAGGACATTTTGCTATTGAAACTTGTTTCAGCTGAAGTGGCAGAGCAGAGAGATCGGCAGAGCAGTGCAGTTAGATGTAGCTGCAGAGATTACTTGTGACCCCTGTGACTGGTCAATCAGGCAGATTCCTGCAGCACTCAGTGAGGGACAGCCACCACATCTCGTGCAATGACTAGCAGGAAGCATTTTGTTACAGTGACAGTGCAACTCTGCTGGTGTAACATTCTCCCCCTCTGCTTCAATGAAATACATCACTGGCTGCTTTTACATAGAGAGACGTGTTCTCTCCCACCTTGCCTTCTACTTAATTTCCCCATTAATATCAACCTGGAGACTTCTTATTCATAGGTACTTATATTCCAGGTCCAGAAGAAGTCTTAAAGTTAAAACTTTGTTATATCCAAGATTAAACCACTGAGACGAAAGTAACCAGTCCAAAAGTCCTATGCAGCATCTCAAACCAAACTTTCAAGTCAGTAGGAAACTTCAAAAGACCAAGAGTTGAAAACATTATTGTGGTGGGAAAGGGCAGGAAAAGTTAAAAGTGGAAGAAGAGCTCAGGGCACAGGCCAGCCAATACATATTCTTAATTCCCACCTTAGGCATACTGAGATATACGTTACTTAATACAGTGTCATGCGGATGAATGCACACCTAACTCCTTCCAAACTGTTTGCATCCTGTTGCTAAGTGGTTACTCGTCATTAAAGACAAACAAAACACATTAGCAGTATTTGCAATGCAATACAGTCATGATCTGTTAAGTGAGGTAGGGTTCCTGAATGTTCTGCTGGCTTTGCAGTTGCCACAGTGTCACCCCTGACGCTTTGCTGTACCTTTCGTAATGTCACAACTGCCTACTTGCAGCCAGAGAGCACTGAGGAAAAGGATGATCCATGACCTTGCCTCACATCATCTGCTTTCTATCTAGCACAATGTAGGCCTTCTCTTACTTGAGAACTCCTGGTATTCCTGGAGAAAATTGAACCAGAAATATTTGTAATTCTGGAAATCTCCAGACTTCAGGGCTGGTTTTGCTGGGTTCAGAACACTGGAGTTAAGGCAGACCTAGGAGGGGAATGAAACCATCCGTGTACTGACTGAAAAGTGTATTTTACATCATCTCTGAAACTGAGGATTATGAAACTGACAGGAGAGGGAAACCCATGGTGTTAAAAATAGGATAGCCATTAACATTTGAAAAGCAAAAAAATAGCTAAGCTCATTATTTCCCCTCTTCATCTGTAATTCCTATTGTTTATGGACGATTTTAATTAATATTTTTTAAATCTTGCAACCTTATGAACATAGCTGAATCTAAAGTCAGTCTTTGGAAACTTTACTAGCACCTAAATGCTTCTGAATCTCAAGAGACTTCCAGATGAAACTCTTCATCTATGTCACCATATTTTTATTTTCCTGAAAGTGGGGCTGATATTTTTTCCCTGTGATAGATACCAACAATTAACTTTGAGAGAAAGATTGTTCCATGGTTAAAAGTGTGGCCTGGGACTCTGGAAACCTGCATTTCCATTTGTATTCTGCTCTACTATGGGTGATCCTTATGATGTTGGGCTATTCATTCAATCGTTCCTTGGCCCATTTTCCCTTCTCTAAACTGAAGAAAAGAATATTTCCATGCTTCATGGAAGAGTTATGAGCATAAATTAATTCTTATTTATGAGGTACGAAAAGGATTCTGATGAGTACCATAAAAAGGCTGACTTACAAATAAAACCCTCTCTGTGTTCTGTGTTTCCCCTGATATAGCTGTTTTTCTCTACTTCTTAAAGCAAGGACTTTTTTTTCAGAGTAGTATTTTTTACTTGTGACATTTCTTGACTTTACTTTGGAACAATAAGTACTTGTACATTGCAGTTCCAGCGATTATTTTTATGCATGATATGCTATATATATGAAACTTCCAGTGTCCTTTATAGCCAAACAGTTTCTTTTAAGATTTCTTTTTAAAGCCCGTGAAAAAGCACCAGACTTGCAGCTGACAAGGCAGAAGCATAGCACCTTTACACATAAAGCAGAGGAAGGATGGGAAGCAGAGAGAAGAGCATCATTTATGATTATCATTCAGTCCTCGGGAGGGCTGACTCATGGGTGAAACTGCAGAATAAAACCCAGTATGTATAAACTCTGCTTTCTTACTCCATCTGCACAATAGAGGTTTGCAAGGTGTCACTCAGGTTGTTTTCAATTTTGGTGACAACCAAAAAATAAACAAATCAGGCTGAAGTCTTTCAAAAGAAAGCAGAGGAGACTATTTTTCCGTTCTTGATAGGTAAGCTTGAACCACTTGGTTGGCATAAAACCCAGGAAACATTTAGCAGAATTTATCCCTGCTGAGAATTTTAACACCAGCTTTGCAAAGGAAATCATGTGTACAAGTTAAGTTTCTTTTGTTGACTGAATGTACTTATTTCTCTACATATACTTATGATGACACCCAAGCACTATGTAGAAATGAGCCATGCAGCACTATTCTAAAATTCGCATAGGAAATAAAAGCTTTCAAAACATGCAGGGAAAGAAATCCTTTGACTACTATAAAAAGCAGCTTTAAAAGCATGAGAAAAGAAAGCAATTCAGAATCTTTTCCTGTGCTTGAGCAGTATTAGGAATAATAGGAAGCAGTGTGACACTATTCAGACAAGCAGACAGTTTAAGTAAGCTCCTAGTCAGGGGAGTTCAGTCAGCCCTCCAATTATCCTTCCCTCTGAAAATCATTGAGATGCATGAAAAAGAGCCATAGAAGAAGGAAGCATTTTAAGCCACATACTGCCACTTGCAGGTCAAACAGAGTCCATGACAGCTACATAAGGCAAGGATAGAAGCACACAAATCCATAGCCATGTAATACAGGCTTCAGTGTGAGATTTAGTAGAGGCACTCTGGAAAAATTTATTTGACATCCTCGAGAGAGAGCAAGTTTGAACAAAGTTAGCTTTATCACCACGGAAGAAGCTCTTAGCAGCAAGCATGTATCTGAGAGTAACTGGGGTTGCACGTTCGGGTGACTGGCAGCACAGCAGGATAACCTGGTTTTCCCAACACAGATGTAAGTGGTAAATGCTCTTGGATGACAGAAACAACCAACGACACAGCATGTGGTCAGCTTGGGACTGTATCAGGGTGAGTTCTGGGCTTGGGGAAAGGCACATGTACTTTTAAACCCCCGTAATCACTCCTCAGGGTTTCTCTGGCTCTCGGTGCCAGTCCATGCTGCCTTGGGACAGGTCTACACTGCACTGACAGCAGCATTCCCTCTGAGGCGGCTCTGCTGGCAAGGGGCTGTGTCCTGTTCTTCCCCTTTGCTGAGGGAGAAGTGTAGATTTGATAATTTAGGTTTCTGTCTGCCATGAGCTACTTTTCTGTAAAAAAAGATGTCTATGAGGCTACTCAGGCCAAGGGCTTGACTTCTCACCTGGAGAAAAAAAAAGCAGTTCAGGCTGCAGAATTCTCCAGACATCATGTACAGAGGAATCAAGGGAGAACCAACAGTCAGGAGGGGAAGGAGGGCGGTAGACCTGCCATCGCCTGCACACCATGGTTCCTGGAGCCTCAGAAGCAGGCAGAAGGGCTGGAAAGCAGCACAGCCATGGTGACACTAGTTCAGTGTGTTCCACTTGGCACGTTCCCCGGGCTGAGGTCCAGCAGAATTCCACCTCAGGTGGCACTTTAAAGATGCTGGCTGCATTTGAGCAGCAGCACAGCCCCTCCCCCCCACCCCTCCCTGCCCAGGGCTCTTGTGCTCTGCAAGGTTTGAAAAATGAAATACAGGAATGTTGGCCTCTGGGTCTACATCCCAATTTATATTTGAAGGGAAGGGGATTCACAGGCTTTCTGTTGAGTTTGGAGGAGGCAGGGAGTGGAGAAAAATGAGTTCAACACATATGTAAGAGGTGGCCTTCATCTTGCAGCAGAGATAGATTCCTGCTGACATTTAAAATCAGTAACTTGTCAATGGCACCTGAATTATACCCTACATATCATATTCTGGCTCATCCATATTGTGCCTGCATGATATCATCTCTATAATATCCTACCCACAACTTGGGCTGATATAAAAAGTAGTAGTAGTAAGAAGTGAGAGATTATAAAAATACTAATTACTTTCCAATCAGTAGGGTGATGGAGCACTTCAGTGAAAGAAGACAACCTGGGATTTGTGCTTTGGCTCATATGCTGCTGGACTCTGACCCACTCAGAGAAGTGGGAAAGAGAATTTTTTGATCTTGTTGAAAAGGTGACTGAAGCTTCTTGGTTTGGGTTTTTAGGTGCAAGGTCAGTTTATTGAACTGTTTCCATGAAGTATTATGAATAGATGAGAAGCTGGGAAGATTAAATAATGGTATTCACTAAATTAAGTGGAAGTAAGAAAAATGCTGTGGAATTAATGCAACATACTCCTTGAAGTAAAACTTAATTGCTCTATTTTAGTAGTAGATTATAAACATTTCACTCATTGACAGAGAGATAATAATCATAGAACCTAAGCTCAAAGTCATTACTTACTATTTTCAGATCTTTACATTTTTGCAATCTTTGTAATTAAGGATTTTGTTTTAAGCATTCTAGAGCAGTTATAAATATACATATCCTATACATTTGTATAGGATTCTCCATGACAAATTCTGAAAGAAATTTGCTAACTTACAACATGAGTTAAAATTCTGCTGAAAAGGTCTGAACCTAAATTATTAAAAAAACAATAAGTGCTACATGTACATGCGTACGACATTAACTTGGGGACTCAAAGCATTGTGTATCTCCAGATTTATTTTGTTTTGTTATTATGACTGTAGCACAGTATTTAAATGTCAAATTTTGGCAAGTCTATATTAGAACAAGTACAGCAGCATTCTAGGAAAACTAACAGTGTATAAATATTCTATATTTGGGCTCTTCATCATTTTCTACCGTTGGACTTTCCAGAACAAACACAAACTTGATGTCTAATTGGAATAAATGTATTAAATTTTTTTTTTTAAAAGTCTTGCAAGAGCTTCTTCAGGCTAATTCTTGTAATTCAGTTTCTTTTTGTAATTACAGAGTGCATTATTTTCATTCTGCATCCAGCAGGACAAGAAGACTCATTTGCAGCCAATGCCCCACTGCTTCTCTCTTTGGACTTACAGGGAACCAAGTCCTCTGATTTCTTCTCCTGTGCAGTTAGCACAAGAGCACAGGCTAAAGACTGAATCTCTCTGCATCGAACCAGCTGACAGCTGGCATGGCCAGCTCCAACCCAGATGTACCACATCCATCTGGACTTGTTCTGACTTCTGGAGAGCCCTTTGGGTACAGTTCCACCATGCTCCTCCAGGTTTGAGATTATGGTTCCTCAAAGCCAGCTTTGGGCCAATGCTGCTTCATTTGATCTCTGTTGAGGCTCAGCTAATATGCCTAACAGAACCTGAGCTACTCTGCACAGGTTTGCATCTCATTTATCAGTCAGGGCTTTAACAACTGCAATGGAGAGCTGAGTGTCCCAGTATTAAATCCAGTCAGGTACTCAGCACCTCCTCTCTCAGACACTGTTTTTGAAGCCCCAAATATTTAGCTCCTTAAAGAACAGGACAATGTCCCATTTAGTTTGTTCCTCTAGTTTTAAATCTTGTATTAAGGCTATACTTGTTACTTGGCCAGCCAAATAAGACCATGACTATTATAAGTCAACGGCTCAGAAGCCTGGGGTTTAATACTTCATATAAATTCTGGCACCACTCAATTTCCTCAACAACATGTTCTCAGAGTTAACCAAAATTCCAAGGGGGGGAAAAAGTGTTTCCATATATTAATGGGATACGGAAAATGCTGGTTCTGCCTTTGACAAAGTTTTAAACAGATGTATAGTTCTTCGCATTAGAAAACTGAAAATGTATGCATTTTCTGTTACAGATGCAAACGTAACATTTGTGTGGATCAGTAAATACTTTTCCACTGCAATGTAAATAGGCTTGACAGCTTGAATCTGCCACAAATTTCAGTGATAATTATGCAAATGTCATACAATACCAAAGGAAAACAGTTTCTTAAATATTCATGTGGGAATATTTGTGCTTATAGCAAGATACATAATATTAAAAGTGTACTGACCAAAAAATGTATATGACAGCTCTATTGTGCATAAACAGTAAGGAATACTCAGTGCCATCCTTCATACTTGTGATCACAATAATATTTACAAATCATTCTTGTTAATCTGCCTCCAGGGGTATGGCTGTGTAGTCCACCCACAGGAGATCCAACAGCTAAGTATGCACTGCCACGTAGACTGCCAGAACATGCCACGACGTCACCACCGCTGTATGCTTTAGAAGGGTGCTTGAGGACATGCTTGCTGTCAGAACCTGAAGGAAGAGGCATTATCTGTGACAAAAGCATCTTTCTTTTACTGGGCCTTTCAGAGTTCTCGGGAAATTCTCACCTCACTTGTGTGTGTGCAGATTAGCAGCAATTACTATCTTCAAGGGAATTCCACATATAAAGTTTCCCTTTGGAGGGTGATGAAATCCACTCAGTCCAGTATTAGAATTGTAACATTTTTGCTATTGTAACAGTAGGCCTTTAGACTCACTCTCTTGGAAGTTTGTATCTTACATGACCACCAGGTCTAGACTGGTACTGAGCACAGCATCAACCACTTCTGCCTCTGCACTATTGGGAAACCCAGTGTCTTCAGCTGGCAATATCTGGGGATACACAAGAACTCTGCTCAGTCCTTTGTGATAAGGGACCCTTGGCAGAATGGATTCCTGGCATATCAACAATTAAAAAAGTATCTTCTTGACAATGCACCATCAGTTCTTGGCTCCTCTTCGTGTTTAAAGGACCTGGATCTTTCCTAGCAAGGTCACAGTGCTGACTATTTCAATGAGATCCCACTATGAGTCCATCTGGAATACCTACTAAAGATATGGAAGCCTAGGAGGTGCTAATAACCCCTTTGAAGATAAGGAGAGTATTTTTCACTGAGGTCTGTGGAAACACAAGCAAAAATATACCTGTAATTCCTTTTCTGACCCTTTCACACCACTATGATCAAGATTCCAGGTTTTAAGATTAACCCATGATGGATGATAAGAAGGCTGGCCTCTACACCAGGCCATGACCACAAAGAAAGTGGCTATAAAATGAGTGATGTGAATGAAACTTGTGCAAGCCCTTAGACTGCAAAATCAGAGATTGGGAAGAAGAAAGTGGATTGAAAAATAAATAGACCCTTGCCTCAGAATGTTGCCTGCAATGTTCCTCTTTTATCTAAATTGATCTTCACCAGGGGAAATCGGTTAAAGGTTGTCACACTAGGGGAAGAGTAATAAAATATCATATAAATGGTATCATCTTTATCGCATTCATCCTGTTAATGATTATCTCTCTGCCAGCTGATGTCAGCAGCAAATCACAGTACAGATGAAATCTCTAATTTCTGGTACGATCTTACCCTTCCCTCTTGATTTCATAGTGTTATAATAGTACAGGCTATTCCTGAGACGAACTTCCTGCACTTCTGTTGAAGTTTTTATATCAGCATTTAAATTTTGGAAGACTAACCTGTATTACCAATAATAATGATCTTTAACACAAGGATATCTAAGAAACGGGACATACTCCGACTGAATTAAACATCACTGCATCCTTTCAGCCTAGAATACATCTTGGTTTAGACAGAACAGAAAAACTGACTTGATGCTATGAGTATATATCTTACCTCCTACTCTACAGAAAATATCCCTCTGCATCTGCAAATACCTCTGTATTTATTGTGCTCTAAGAGTGTCTAAAGAATATAACAATAAGCCTTAGCATGGCAACAACTGTACAAAAGCTCTAAAAGCTCTACCTCCAGAAGATTTTCTTGCTACCCATTTGGATTCAGGGTTAACATGTCCCTCAGCTGGTCTAGTGTAAGAGGGAGGGTAGTGTTCAAGAGGAGCATAACATACAGACAAGGGCAATAGGTTGTTCTGATCTCTTGAGGGAGCCCTCATTTTACCTTTTCCAAACGAGATCATTCAGTGTTACTCCACAGCCATGCTAATAATCAGCAAGTCACTTTTGTTGGCAAGAAGAAAAAAGCCCCTGTACCTCTGTGGCATTCACCTCTGTTCAGAGATCATCCTTCCCTTTGGATAGTGACCTACACCAGCAAAGAGTCTCCTCAGCCCCTTCTCAGCCACACAAACAAACTCAGCTTCTCAAACGCATCCTCTGCTGCTCAGATTTTTAGTGAAGCACCCAATTCAACTCTTAGGCAGGCAGCAGAGGTCAAATAAGGACCCTTAGGATCATGCAGGATCTGTTTTCCTCTTCGTCCCTCAGCTACTGCATTTGGGTGTTAGAAATCACAGCCCCCAGAGAGCTCCTTTGAAAGAAATGATCCATGTAGTCCTTTCTTCCCACATGTAGCACAAGCTGAACAATTCCCTCCTCTCCAGGTCATATTGGTAATACAGTGTGTGCAGTATAGTTCCCCAAAAGGTGTCCCCCACACATAGAATTCAACAGGTACTACTGTACCTGTGCAGCTTTTTTCCTGTGGCCCTGAAGTCTTAACATACTCCAGAGATTAAAAGGTGTTCTTCTCCCCAGAACAGATGTCTCTGGTTATGTGGTGTACTCACAGAAGCTCTGCAGTAGCTATGTCTTCCACATGCTTTCAACATCCTCACAACTTCCCAGGCTCCCTGATGAGACATATCCTGTGAGCAGCCCTCGGCCAATCCAGACACTTCTGCAGCCCAACAGAAATTGTGGTGTGAATTCACACACGCTTTCAGCTTCACTGATAGGAAAAGCAGAGTTGGTACCAAAGCTGGGAAGTCAGTTTCTCAGCTGCTGCATCCAACTCTTTGTACTTTCCTACAGAATCAAAGCCAAACCACACTTCATGGTGATTTCTAGACCTATAAAGATCACAAGGCTACAAAGAGGGAATCCTGAATTCTTATTTTCACTCTGACACATCTCTCCTGGCTGCATTGTTATGCCATAATCAAGTAGTTAATTTGAAACATATTACTGTTTTAACTAATACAGCATGTGTAATAATAATAATAATAATAATAATAATAATAATAATAATAATAATATACAGCAATGGTATTTGGTACAGCAAATAGAGCCTATTAAGTAGGTGACTCTGACCACCACGCTATTCAGAACTGGCTTGAGTGTCCCTGTGCAGCTGTGTCCAATCAACCACAAATTATTACTAAAGTGGGAGTGCTAGGCTCCCAAGTTGCAGTGTCATTAGGGAGCTGAATCCTTTTGCAATGTTGTTCCATATATACAATAACCATGCTATAACTATCATATATTTTTCAAACAGTTATCTAAGTATTTTGTGTATCATGCCTTTTACTATCCTTGCTTTTTGTTATCTTTGGTGCGTGTCTCATCTGTAATTTAGATCTTGGCAGGTGCTGCTGGCTAAAGGTACTTTGAGTTTCTTTAACGAATCTCTTGCTAAGCACATTCCTATTTGCAACTTTTTACCTTCCTTGTTTTCAAGTCATTGCTGCTGATCATAGTAATTAGCATTTTGGCAAAGCTTCTCTTTTTATTCCTCCTCAAATAAAGTCCTCCTCATCCAAGGCCTCTTAGCACAGTTAGAAATGCTGAGTCTCACCTGCTTTGCCATGCCATGCTATAACACACACTAGCCATTTCAATGCTTTGCAAGAAACAAAAGCCCTTTTTTCACCTCTGTGTCAGGTTTTGAGTGCATTATATGACCTTTAAGGCCCTGACCAGCCTCACCTCAGATCCCCATCCACATCCCTTACCTGTAGGGGCCCTTTTCAGGGTCAGGTTGGGCTTCTCCCTTATTCCCTTCTTCAAGCTCTGTCATAGTCTGTGCCTGGCCAAGGACTCTCAAACTCTGGACTAACTTCCCAGCTAGACCCTAGCCCTGCCTCACCGCTGTTAGCACCCATGTGGTATCCTGGTGCTCTGTCAGAAATCTCCCTTTTAAGGGTGGGGACTTTCCTCAAGGGATGATAGGTATTTGGTCCTATAAACAGGAAGACTGTGACTTTCCCTTTGAGGAATGACAGCTTCTTCCTTGACATCAAAACCAGCCTACTCTGAAGTCCAAAACTGTAGCAAAGGAAATAACTAGGGTTTGAGGAAAAACTGCTAGTCCTGCAGTGAGCTAAATATCTGTCCAGTGGCCATGCACAGTTTTGCAAATCTTCCATTAGAGATGGAGTAGGGACAGAGATTTCAATCTTAAATCTAAGATGCTTCCAGGATGAAGAAAGGTTTCCAAGAATACTTAACATGTAGTCAAACTCCAAGGCTATGCTGTGTTTTATTGTACAATATAACATTTTATTGCTTTGTCTTCAGTCTTCAGTTGACACTACTTAAGAATTTGGAGCTGTCATTGGCTTGCTTGTTTTTAAGTACCTTGTATAGAAGTATCTAATCTCAGCACAAGCTTTCATATTCTCAGCTGTAAAATGCCAGTAGTGGTGTGACATCTCATGATGCCGCCACTCACATACTATGGAAAGACATAGTAATTCAAAAGTCACATCGCTGCACCAATTTTAAAAATGGCTCAAAGGACATTGACTCCTCTGTCTATAATGTTAATGGGAGCCCTTATACCCTTCTTTTTGACAGAAAGTTATCCACTGAAGGATATTGGGATGAGGTTAAATACTAATCCAGTAACTTTCTGGTCATGGAAACGGAAGTCTTGTACTATCTGTCTTGCACCCAGGCATAGTAATAACAGGAGAATATCTTATGGAAGCACTAGATTTGATTTTTTGTTGAGGTTACAGTATTCAGGTGTCCTGAATAGTGAATGTTTTTCTAGTAACTGTCAATGTACTTATGGTAAACTGATTCTTTTTGCACTGAAACTTGCAGAATATGAAAAATAAGCATGGTTCTAATCACCATTAGCACGACGTTAGAAAAAAATGGCACGTCAAGTCATTTAATTATTTCTTTAAAGCAGGGCAAGATATGCTGCTTCTATGAAATGCACATTGCCTTTGTTCATGGCACTCTTTCCTTCTGCTCATTTCTCAGACTATACTCTTATTCAGTATCCTATTAGCTGGTCAATATGAACACGAGTCTTTCTTGATTTGACATCCTTCTTCTCCCAGTAGAAAATTAATCTCCTTATGATATTTCTGATTTGCTAATCCAGAGGAACAGCACGCTTTGCCAGCTTGGAAAACAGCATTTTGTGTCAGGGCAAGCTGTACTACCTGCTGTGTTACCTGATATAAAAAGCCTGCAGGCTCTTCCTATTAACTGCTCCCTAACGAATGAGAGTTTAATCATTGTACTGCCCACCAGTCAGAAACTGCCACTAAAGACAACACTTTAGCCCTGGGCATGGACAAAGGCTTCTAAGCATCTCCACTAAACAACTCACTTCTGCAAGTGCTCCCTCCTGAAAGCTCATGCAAGAAGCATTAACATTGCCTACTGGAAGACACACAAAAAAAGACAAAATTAAGACCTTGACAACAAGTACTGTACAGGTGTATTGTTGACCAGGACTCAGAGATTGGACAAAGGCAGCCATGGCATAACAGAATTGAGGAAAACAGCTTCAGATGACGTAAGAAAGCAACCGAGTAAGTGTACCTCTCACTGCCTTGTAAAAATGACCCCAACAGGAACAGTGTCAGCAAAGTGTGAACTGGAACCTCACAGTCCTAGAAAGTGCAGCACTTCTCTTAGATAGCACCAGAATAAGTACTAAGGCTCTGAACAGCTAAACTTTGGGTGCCTATATATTGTCTTGTAAATGATTCCTGTGTATATCAGGTTTTTGAGAATTTTAATAGAATACGTTCCTTCTTCATTACAGCAAAGTAACTTGCAGATTATCAGGCACAAGCGCTGGTGCAGTTCAAGTTATGTAGTAATGAAATGTTGGAGTCTGGCTCTAAAAACAGCTAGGTAAAAAGAAGTACCATAGTTCACTTCATAAAAAGTACATTTGGGAACCAGAATGACTGAGTGCACCTTAAGTATTAGCACGATTAAACACCTAAATTAAGAATGGGATGGCAGGGAAACATTATCATTCTGCTGTTTATATGAGAACACGAGTTACAGGAGGGGTCACATAGATGCAGTAAGAGCCTGTCCTTTTAGCCTGTTGGGGTTTTTTTTAGAAAAAACAACCCCTGAAGGATGCACCTAAAGCATAAAAGTTATCAGGCATGTGCTGGGAAATCTCCCAAACAAAACAGGATTTGAAACTTGGGACCTCATTCCTACCACTTCGAGATTATTTAGTTGAAGGTCACTTTTCAAAATCTTTCTGAGGTAATAAACATTCATATCAGTCTATTTTTTATACTAGCTCATTTTTCCATATGTGAAATGCTCTAATTGCTCTAATGCTCTTTCTGCGCTATTTCACAACCATTAAAGCCACTCCTGATGAAAGAATAAAGTCCAGCTAGATGTAATATGATAGAATATGATTTCTAGCATTTCAGAAAGTACTGCTGAATCCTGAGTAAACTATTAACCTGTTTAACTGGAAGACTAATTGCAATAGCATAGTACAGGAATCCCTCTGAAAATGAAAAACCAGTTTCCATTCAAGCAATGTGCTGCACTTAGAGCCAACAGCTGTGGCTACCTATACTCAAAATACTTCAAATCTATCAGCCCAAGTCTAAAACAGGACATTACCTTGACGCTCTTTGCATAACCAGACTCACTGATTAAGGTTCCCTCACTGCCACCTTCATACAGCTGCAGACTCATCTGTTCTGTACTTCCGAGCAGGAGAAGAGAACAGGAGAGTTAAGTCCAGATGTCCTCAGGGCAACATGGATGGGAGGGAGCACAGCCTGGCTTTTCCACTCCAGTCTGAGTGACTGGCCAACAGTAGGAATGGATTATCTTCACAGTGAAGCTAGTGTGAAGAAAGAGAAACAATACTAATTCAGGAGGAAATAATTTTATTCTCCACACCTGTTCTTCATTGGTATGAAAGTGAAACATCTGTTCCTATTTATAAATGAGTAATGAAGCTGCCACAGAGTAAGACAATGGAAGCTTGTCCTCATGAGAACAGCAAAAGTACCTTTTCAAGATAGGCAGCTCAGGAAAGCAGCATGGGTTTCCACATTCTGGAGCAGGAAGGTAAATCATAATCTGATATAAAAATCCCTCAGAGCCATATTTCCAACACTGCTGGGTTACTTAACTCATAACTTTTGGAATTCCATTATATAAGGTGTAGAAATAATCACACAGCTCTGGGGACAGGCATAAACACAGGTCTGGTTCTGGCTGCTCTTACATTGATGGGACATGGACATGAGAGGCTGCACATGGAAGAGGAAATTGAATCCGAAGTGTTATACATCTGTCATTGAGTCATGCAAGTGCCGAAAATAAACTAACCAAAGCCAACCAGATTTCATTAACTGCCCAGCCAGGGAAATATTTTTACATATATCCATCCTCCACAGCATGAATATAGAAATCTTATTCATCACGCCTCATCTTAGAAAGCAAGTTCCTTTAGCCATCACCTCCTTTGACCACTCTCTTCCCAGCACTTTTATTCAGAGCAGTTGAGGCCATTTCCTCTGCTCCCTGGTCATTGCCTGGCTTCACCTCTTTCTTTCTGGGTGAGGTCGTAAAACCCAGCAGATCAAGGGATTTAGAACTGTATTTAAGAGACTAGTTCATGCTGTTCCCAGGCGGCCGGCGGCTTTAGTGATTTGCTGAATAAAAGTACTTTCTTTCCCTTGCTACAATGATTTCTGACACTACTAAAGCTGTGAACCTGTGCTGGAAAACACTTGGGAAGGTGAATTGTATAAATTTTCCCCTGATAAAAGGCACTGATGTGTGAGGGACTTTACTGACCACAAAAGAGGAATGCAAATACTTTGAGAAGACATTATATTTAGTGTTGCAGAAGCAAATCAGAGACAGCAGAAACGATGGTCTGCCTGAATTGAACTAATTCCCAAGGACTTGATTAGCAAAGAGTATGACCAGACAGTATCCCTTACTGTGACAGACAGGACCCCATTTAGCTACTCAGAGGGGCTGAGATACAGGGCTGAATGTGGGATCAGCACGGCTTGGAAGAACCACTCTAATCCCTGCTACACTGGGTGCTCTGCCCTGGGTGAGGCTGTGGGATTAGTGCTAAATTTTATTTTCTAGAGGAATGACAGAGCCCTGCATTTACACTCATCAGATAAAAGGCTCTAGGCCATAGAGAGAATTTGTTTGGACACCACTGCTGGTCACGTGCATGACCTGAACCAACATAACAACTCCCCTTTTCTTCAGGACTTTTCCAGTATATTTCAGGAGATAAAAAGTCCTGAGTCTTACTATACTGCAGGAAAGGACTGGCACAAGGGGAAGGCAGACACCTAGCTCAGTGTGGCAATGGCAATAATCCAAATGATCAGAGTAGTATAACCAGAATATTTATGTTAAAATGAGGCTGCAAGCCTGCAAGCCTAGATCCAGCCTAGGGTTTAACACTGCGTTTCATAGGATTCCAGGAGCGCAGAGCTGCGGCACGTAATACGTACAAGCTTTCAGGATAACCCTGAAAAGCATGTACTAATTTTTCTTTCTACTACTTACACTTTCTTGTAAATTAAATTACAATTTTACTAGTTTGGTGGTTGGATGTTTTGGTTTTGGTTGGGCTTTTTTGGTTTTGTTTGGTTTTTTGTTTGTTGGGGGTGGGGTTATTTTTTTTTTTCTGGAGATTCAGTGCTGAATTGGATGCTTGAGTTCACTAGGAAGCACTTGAAAAACTGGGCTGCTTGTTAAAATGGTTCATGTGAATCTGGGAGTCTCAGATGAGTGTGTGCCAAAATAGTGCCACAGGACAATAGAGAACAGCTTGTGCAGCATGTTAAACTCCAGTGAGTCTGCCTGAAGGCAAGGCTCTAACTCTGCTTTCTCTCCAGTACTAAATGTGCAGCTGTCTCTTAGAGAAAGATAAGAAAACCAAACTCCATCTTGGCAAAGCAGAAAAAGGCCTTTCTATTTCTCTATCTAGAACATTTGGAGGTTTTTACCTGGTATAGATAAAACAGCACTATTAAAATGTTCCACATAGTCAGAAGCATTCCTTTGCAATCTAGGTGAAATATCCCCAGAATATATCCCCAGCAATTCAGATAGCTGTCCTGCACTGGGACAATGGACAATTGGAAAATTAAGAAGGAAGAACTGGGGGATGGAAATAGACTTCACTGTACTTTTACATTAACAACTTTGTTACAAAGACAGTACAAAGACAGTTTCGTTTTGAGCCACTCCATAACTTGCTTTAGTTTCTTTTCCTGTTTCTCTCTCCTGTGGTCCATGTGTGAAGATTTGAACATCTTTGTCAGTAACAGAGATATTACAGACCAAGCTACATGAAAGGAAGAGGGTGGCGTAGCTTTAGAAAGAAAACAGCTGACCCTCCGGTTAGAGTAGACAGACTCAGATCTTGTACAGAAATGCCCTTATAGTCAACTTGATGTAAAAATTTTTATATAAAATTAGGAAAATTATTACAGTTTTGTCTCTGAGCTAGCTTTTTAGCGTGTACCACTTTAGTAGTGTATCTTCCTCAAAAAACGTATTTTCGTTCTAAAAGTCATGTTGAACTTAAAGGTGTGAGAAGGATTTCAATAGATTGCACTTTGCTTTATTGTTATCCTAAGTATATGCTTCAGAAACAGCCTTCCAATCTTGGAAAAAGTATGATATGGACATTGTAAAACTACACTGAACAATTTGTCCTTTGACTTTTTAATCTTTAGACCGATTCATCAGTATTGAAAAACATTGTTGACTGCATAGATATGAGTTCTGATAATTCAGTTGGCAACTGCTTTGTCTGAGAGTCCAAGAAGAGCTCTTCTCGGCTGAGCAGACATTTTAATTTATTTAATTTAAAAGAACTTCATTTGAAGTCATGTCATTATGAGAAGGAAGGCAACAGAATGAGAGCCTGTCATGTAATATGAATTATGTGTAATCCAAATTACGTATGTTGGATTACAAATAATCACAATGAATAGCACGTACCTACCTGCCCACATGGCTCTGCCAATATAAGTGTCCTTACACTTCATTTCATACTCCCCCTTTCATTTTTTAGCGCCCTCCTTTTCTGTTCTATCTAAAACCAGCAGATACAGTCTTTGGGCAAGGACCAAGCCTCTGCTCTGTCTAAAACCATTAGGCTGCTCTTGAATGTACGTACATAAATAGGAAAAAGTTCTGTGAGGAAGAAGCATCAAACAATTCTACGTCTAAACATTGCCTTTAGATCTAGTAATATATGGAGGCCTTTCTATGCAATATTTGGAGGCAATTCTATGCTCTACTTCTTGGTCTCTCTGCAGTGAATAGAAATGGTATTATTGACTTCAGAAAGAACCAAAAATACCCTAAAAACAGCATATACAAACTCTAGTATGTGTTTGTAAAAGACATTAGGACAGAGGCTGAAAAGTTGGCCTTTTTATTCATATATATCATGGATATAAATAATGGATATATATCCATAATTTGTATTATTTTGCTGTATAATTTCTGTTTCTTGGTATTTTTGTGGCTTGTATTGCCAGAAGCTTTTGGAAGGAAGTCCTCTATAGTAAAGGTAGGTTCCTCTTAAAGTCTATAATTGGGATTTGAGAAAAATAAAAATAAAAAAGTGAATTAAAGTAAGAAAGTAAAGAAGGCTCTCCAGGAAATACCTGGCAGTACAATATCCCATCCTGTAGCTTATCCTGTAAAACACCAGTATTTAAAATTCTCCATGGACAGCAGAGGCAGCAGTCCTACAAAATTAAAAGTGAATTGGTGCATATGATCCAATCTCATTTGGCATCTGATTATCAGTGGAGAAGGTCTTGGACAAGAGGTTAAAACCTTGAATAGAATCCAGATAGCACAAGACACTAATTGGTTATTTCCCCAATGGTAAGCTTCCTTGGCTCCATTTGGTGTTGGATATAAAGTATGCGACTCCGTATTTGGTTTTAGAAGGAAGATGAAATACTCAACATCTGTAAGATCTCAAATTCCTGTGTTTCTCTGATTTTGCTTGCGCCACTGTTTCTTCAGTGCAATCTTTACCAAGTGCTAATTTTTGCTGGTCTGATCATTTATGTCCTTGGCAACCTTTTCTGTTGCACAGAAGCTCAAGTTATATACCTGAAGAGTAAAGATGTCCTCATCTTTGTGTCCTCACCTATTATTTTGAATGCTGCTGGTCATATTAAAAATTAATTTAGATATGAGGACTTACTGTTGGCCAAAAAAATGTACTCCCAGATCAGCTTGGTTTTGCTAAAATAGAAAAGAATACTATTCTTTCTGTGTGAAAGCATTTGGCTGATTCTTGCTCTGAAGGACTGCTTTTTCCTTTAAAAGCAGGGGGAAGTTCAGAGGCAAAAAAATGAAAATGAAGCACTAGTCAGCCCAATAATGGTGTCTGCTCAGCCTGCAGTGAAGGACGTGACTCCCAAATAACATCAAATAAATATTGTTCATTTCACAGCCCCTCTTCCTAATGTGACACCTCTTTCAGGCAAATGTGCTATCTGGTACTCCCAGTGCATACACCTCGCCACCCGTCACATACATCCCTGTTTGTGAAAGTGTGTATGAGGAGTGATTTAGGAACTTGCCTGGGAATCAGTCCACTGATCTCTATCTCCTGCTCTACCCAACCACTGCAGCACCTGTTGCCAGTGGGCATGGGGAGGTAAGGACTGATGAAAACAGAGCTAGTCCAAGAGAGAGAGACATATTGTATACAGGGCAAAACAGATGAAGCAAATGTGGTGAAAGTCCCAAAGACATAGCTTGTTCTATTTCCATTTTGCACTCAAAGAGATTCAACTGGGAGGGAGGAAGGGAAGAGAGCCAGATCTGTAATTGTTAACTTTCTTTCATCCCCCAATCTCTTGATTCATTTTGAAATGCCTTAATACAACCACAATCCTGTTTGCAAAGGGGGGAAAAGAGGGGTTTTTTATATAATAGTAAATGAAACAGTTTATGCAAGTGCAATTGTTTTCTTTTTCATCAGTTTCATCACCCTCGCCAAGTAAATGAAACAGGTAACAGACTTGGAAGTAACCTAAATACATGTTGACAGACAATTGCCCTGAGATTACATCTCCAACCAAGCAAAAATGTTAAACTATCATATCCTCTTTCACTAACTTGGTTTCATTTAAGAGACTTTTCTAGTGCTGGAAATCACACGAGCAATTATTTAGCTGCAACTTGGAATAACTTCTGCTGCAGCTTCAGCAGTAAAAGATCATATGAATTTATACAGCAGAAGAGATCATAAATCTTCATGGTCTGCTGTTCTGCTTCTGAGTGGCTGGCATTAGATGCTTCATAAACAGCATCTATGGCCCTTCACTATGAATGCTACCATGAATGAGATATATGTGATACTAACATGAAAGGTTTCCTTCTAATTTGTGCCAAATTTACTACCTTTGAAAGTCCTATAAGTTTCCTTGCTATTACATTATGGCATAGTCAAGCTATCTTAACCTAAGCTACATATTATTTTTACACTGTTATTAGATACTATTGCTCTTTTTTCGGATTCTCAAGCACTTTGCTATTGACTGTCATGGAATTACCCCCAGTCCACAAAGTTGTAAGATTCAGTGTCTTAATCTCTTTTAGTAATTTAAAGGATGATTGATCCTTCCATTCTGCCTTGCCAGTTGGTTTGATGACTTCTTTTATTTCCACTGTATCTTTTCTAGTAAGATGAGAAAGCCACAATTTACTATAAGTGAAAACATATGTTCAACTGAAAATACTGTTTTCCACAGTAATCTCCATTACCTGCTCAATGAAGCCAGTATCATACTTGGATTTAGTATTGTCTGCTCCATGCTGAGCAGACACCACTGCTGGGCTTACTGATGATTTGTTTTCACTCATTTGGCCGCTGAACTTCCCCTGACTTTCAAAGGAGAAAGCAAGTACAAATAAGCTTGCACTGAAGGTTAACAGTTTCAGGCTGGGGCCAGTCAAGGTAGGAAGGAAATTTTACACGTATCCTCCATCAAAATGCTTTCCTTCTTGTGCTCTGCTTTCTAGACATAGAAATGGATCAATGTAAGTGCATACTGAGTGACACAGCCGTGCTCGAGAACAGAGATGGCACCTCAGGGAACTGCAACTCGTATCAGGTAGATTAAAAGTAGTGTCCTGAATTGCAAGTGGAGAGAGGAGGTCTTGGTAGTCATCACCCTCACTCACAAAACAAAGTGAAGAGAGTGGAAAGCAAGCTTTTCATTCTATGAGGATAAAATGCATCCAAAAGTTCATCAAGGAATTTCACATGGACTTTCTAAAATGCCGTATTTCGTTTTCCTGTGAATCTGCTAGTATGCCAACATATCTTGGAAGTTACACCGTTAAGAGCTTGTTTCTCACTTTTGTTTAGGAATTTGTTAAACAATATGCATGTTGAGTGATTTGAAAAAATTGTCTGTATAAGTTAAATCATATTTTATTGATACAGTGGAATTCTCCTTGGGCATGTTTTTAAAGACACTGGAAGGTGAAGAGTGCATAGCCATAAACTGTAACTATTTTAATGACCAATGTTGAAAGGAAAAGGGTACCAAGAAAAAGGGTACAAAACTGTAAAAATAATACAACATGGTAGAATTGGAAAGTTGGAACTGTATTCACTAGGATCCAGACTATTCTGGTTTTGTATTAAAGGCTAATAATTAGAATGAAAGAACACAAGGAATCTCACCTCGGTAGCAATGCAGTGGAAGATGAAGTTATATAATAGAATATGAAACGATATCACATCAAACATCATGATTAAGCTGCAGAGGAACTTCTTACAAGGGCATGTAAGCATAGGATAAGGGGTAATAGCTTTAAACTGGCAGGGTAGGCTCAGATTAGATATTAGAAATTCTTCACTGTGAGAGTGGTGAGACATGCCCCGTTCCTGGAAGTGGTCAAGGCCAGGTTGGATGGGGCTTTGAGCAACCTGATCTAGTGGAAAATGTGCCTGGTCATGGCAGGAGGGTTGGGACTAGATGATCCTTAAGGTCCCTTCTAACCCAAGCCATTCTATGATTTTATGGTAAGTGTTCATTTGATAAGATACATGATATGATATTTTATCATGGACATGATATGATAGAGCAAACCAAATGAATGCAGTTTGACTTGCTTTGTTTACATAAATAGTATAAGAGATGGCATTCACATTTCAAGGCACAGAATCTACATCCAGGAATCTGAAACATGAAAAAAAGAAAGGAAGGAAACAAAGCCTCTGCTAACAGTAACTCACAGTACTTCACTGAGAACAGGCTTTGAGGTAACTCCCCTCAGCCTCAACCCTAGTGATAAATACAACATCTAGCACTGACCTGCTGAGGGAACACAGCAGAACCCAGAATAAGTTGTGGGGCTGCACTGCATTTCAACTGGTGCATTACAGACAGAACTTGTCAGTCTGCAGCAGGAAATAATGCAGTCCTGCCAAGGCACTGCATCCAACAGTATCCCACAAACTGAGTCCAGATTTTAAAGATCTAAATGGGAAAACAATTATGGCTGAACAAATCCTGACTGTCTTTCTCAAGTCAATTCAAAACATTTACACTTCCAAACAACAGAAACCCAAATTAACTTGTTTTGGAGTTAAAAACTGTCATACAAAAGATTGTGAGTGGAACAAGTACCACTGCAAGCCAGTAATTACTAAGACTTGTGAACTCTAGGGGATTAATGATTACTAGAGGATTCAAAGCCAAAAGATAGAGACAAAATCAGTCATTACAGACACAGGAAAACACTGGACAAGGGAATTATTTCTGACAACATTTATTTCTGACCTGGTGGAACAACACTTTAACCAGTTTCATATTTCTCAAATTAATGTCCTAAAGATTTCTTTGGTAGGGGGCCACAGGGAGAAATCTACAAGTGCAGCTCTGCCAGAAAGCAGTCACTACAGCAGATTGCTTCATGTCTTCTTGTTTTGCAATGAAAAATTGAAGGAGTGTTATTTTAGCATAAGGAGAGACAAATTCCTCCTCATGGAGGCAGAGAGGATTCATTTATTATTCCAAAATCTTGCAGCAAGGGCAGCTCAGAGAGCAGAAGGGAATCAGAGGTCCTCAGACTCTGCTGCCCTCATGTTGCCTTGAAGTCCCTGGACACAGGGAGACAAAGAGCTCCTTGGCATAGTCCCAGTAAGTGTTTCATGTTATTCCAAGGATGACTTGGCTCAGAGGAGTTTCATTTGTTGTGAGTGGCAGTGGAGCTTTTTCCTTTTTTTTTTTTTTTTTTAAATATACTTAATTTATTTTCCTGTCCTTGATGCTTTCCAGAGCAGCTCTTTTCTCATTGTCAGCTTCAATTAAGGACATCCTGGGAGTCTGTGACATCTCCCTGCAGGCCTGGAGCAGGCCTTTCCTGGTGTTGATCCTGGCTGTCACTTGCAGAAATTTTATTCCACTTTCCATACTTAAGATTGGAAATTACATTAGAAATGAACAGCTGACAATTTGTGGATAAAAATTAGCATTCATTACATTCCTGGTAGTTGTCTGAAAAGTTATCTGGATATTGTTCCTACAAGCATGCACATGTCTACACCAGCAATGTCATGGCAGAGCATGGTGATTCCATAGACCCCTGCATTTTAGGTATCCAAAGGGGCAGGGTTAAGCTAGTTGTGGTAATTCTGGTGCAAACTAAAGCTAAGTTTAGGAACTAAAGCCTAGCTTGAAGTGAAATTGATTGGATAAAAAAATCAACACCAAACAAATTATAACAGGTGCTAGCATTGCCCAGGTGACGGCAAAGACTGTTTAAATCTCTTTCTAGGAGCCGAACTAAAGCAATAGAATCCAATCCAAGCTTGGCCAACACTTGCCTGCAGTGGTGCTTGTAGTTTGTGCTGGAGCAGCCTGGGGGGGGCCTTTCTGTGACTTTCCAGATGGTTATCCACCATCTTCTGTGAGTGGGGAGAGGGTAAACAAAGTATCTATACCTTGCCCATAAGGGTCATGGTGCTCGCCTCTCTGGGGAGGTAGATCCTCTTCCTTGCCCCTTTCTGCCTGGAGGCAGCCAAACAGGGGGAATGCTGGCATTGCTTTTGGAAGCTCTGCCCTCCTGCATTGCTCCTGTGTAGAGAAATTAATAGTTTGGGCCCTGTTTATCCTTGGACATGTATATTAGGTCACTGGCAGCTGGGAGGCTTGTTAGCACTGCTGGCTGACTGCAGGAGTGTCAGTAACCAAGCACATTTCGAATGTGGGAGGGGTAAGTCTGCTCATAGCTACCCATTCCAGAAATATATCTCGTTTTGGCTGCAACCACGTTGGAACCTTAGTTATTACAGAGAGAAGATCAATGCTAGAACTTGTGTATAGTTACACCACTGCTCTTGACTGACAGCTTGTAATGGACTTTACTACTAGTATTGTCTTCAAGGCTTAGGATAAGAAATACATATACATCTGCTGTTTAGGACTAGCTCATCCACATTTGTTTTCTAGCTCTTCCTGAAAGAGGTGATTGTTACCAGTGAAGAAATCTTCAAGTCTCTTCAAAACTACAGTAAATAACCTGCTCTGCAGACTGTAAGCTCAAACAGCATTTTTCATCTTCAGATTAAAAATGTAACAGAAAAGCTCGTGGCTAAGGAAAATGAAAATGGGAGTGATATAAAAACCATATCTGAAATCAAGACAACATGTACTATCTCATCACTTATGGCCTGCGTCGGCTAAAGATGTCTTTTTTTAACTCTGCTGTGACTCTTTTTCCTTGTCCTGCCCAATCAGAACAAAAGAAAAGATGAAATGGTTTTAAATGTTAAGACTATGATCTTTGGTGCTGGCTCTATTGCTAGAAGTTGAATTCTTACTCAATCCATTAAAGGGCACTGGTTTCCCATGTCATATCTAGTTTTGATCACAGCAGAGAAATGGGAAACAATAAAAACAGGCATAATGTGAAACAGATTTTTAGCTTTCTGCTTGATTTTTTTTTATCAGTTTCTCACTTTTGAAAATACGTGAGTAAGAGTTAATGTGATGATCTGAAAATAAAAAAAAAAAGACCTTTTTATTTCTCTGTTCCTGTGGGAAATCCTTGCCTTTAAAACAAAATGATATATAAATAGCAGTGTGCTGGAAGAGTGCTCATGCAAACTGGGTGGCTAAAGTTCCCTGTGGTGACTGACAGCATTTTGAAGTGTGCCTTATGAACAGATCCATTTCTAAACAGACTGGGTGAAATTTCCCAGTTTAGTGCATCTCACTTAAAGCATGTGTCAATCCATTCAGGTAAAACTTCATCCATCTGAAAACAGGGGAAAAGGAAAAGGAAAAGGAAAAGGAAAAGGAAAAGGAAAAGGAAAAGGAAAAGGAAAAGGAAAAGGAAAAGGAAAAGGAAAAGGAAAAGGAAAAGGAAAAGGAAGGCATGGTTAAGTAGTCAGAGTTGTAATGTAAACAACTTTGGAGGTTTGATGTAAAGAGTGATAATTGTCTGTCTCCTAATAAACTAAATCAGGAGGCATAAAGCCAAACTGATGAGCCTGGTTAAAAAATCCACTCAGCTGGACTACGTAAGTGGAGAAATAGGGTTAAAAGATGCAGGGACTGACATTTCTATTCTACACTATTTTCCTTTGGTCCAGTTTCAAACAAGGTCAAGACTACTGCTGTGCTCAGTTTCATACTGCATTAGCAACATCTTGCTTGCAGGCTTAGCAAGGCCTTACAATAAGTTCCCTCAAGCAGAATCAGGCTCTTCAGTTAATTTGCTTCAATGAAGTGCCACATTGTGATGACAAGCAATAAATGCTAAATTAGATCTTTAGTGCATAAATCATACTTGGAAGTGTCCCTCACAGCAAGGGTTCACAGGCAGCACTGTAATTGTGCTGACCAACAAAGCAATGCTATCCCAGGCTACCAGCTTGCATGCATGGTTATGGTCAATCTCCTGGAAAACTGGCCCTGTGAGGGGGAGAGGAATTAGACAACTTTTAAAGTTTGAAGCAGTGATCAAAAATTATTGTTCCACTGTGCATTCATCTGTCTGTGACTGCTTTGAGTTACTCGGCAAAGGTAAATGAGCCCAGAAAAGAGGGGAAACAACTGAAAGATATATGTGATTTTTGCAAGTTTTGAGATGTCATTTCACAAACTATAGGGTGGAAGCTCAAGGAAATCTTTGTTAGTAAGAGGAAGAAAAAAATCCCAACCCAAACCTCAAAAACCTAAACAAGACACAGCAGAGGGAAAAAAAGGAAGAGGTAGTGGTGAAGGTTGAGGTTTTGGAGCAGTTACACCTCTATCTGCAAACTCCTTCTGAAAGCTGCTGACAGAGCTTTGGCATCTGATCATCTCCTGACTGCTGATTAACATAGGACTGTTTTATATTTAACTCAGGCCAGAACAGGAGGGGCTGGGGGGTGGGGTTGCACTGCTTATAAGGGGAGCACAGCAGAAACAATGTTCTTCTGTGTCAGTTCCCTCCGTCTCCCAGCCCAGCTGCACTTCTTTTGATCATTCACATTTCCTCCAAATGCATGTTGTGTTTAATTAATTGAGCTTCTCGTGGAAAGCGAGGTGCGGGAGACAGGCAGAGAACAGCTATAGCTACACAATTAAAATACAAACCAAGACTGCTGAGTTTACTGAATGCAAGTGCTGAAGTGACTAATAACCTTTTTTGTGGTTAATGTTTTGCTCTGAAAACAGACCCAGGAGCAGAGATGGAGGTCATGGATTTTGAGGATGAAAAGTCCAAGAGGTACTGCATGAAGACAAAACATGTGGCTATCATCTGTGGAGTCGTGGTCATTGTAGGACTTGCTGTGGGGCTTGGTGTGGGATTGAGCAGACCTAAACCTCCAAAGGCAACAGAGCAACCAACAACAGATCAGCCAACAACAACAGATCAGCCTCCTCCCCCAGTGGATTTGGGTCCCTGTCCTTCCAAGAATGATGAGACTGGAGACTGGAGAGATTTTAGGCTGCCCACTTACGTCAAGCCTGTCCACTACGATCTGGAAATCAAGCCTGAAATGGAGAAAGACACTTACACTGGGACAGTCAATATATCTATTGCTTTGGAAAAACCAACCAGCTCCCTGTGGCTTCACCTGCGAGAGACCAAGGTTACAGAAATACCCACACTCCGGAAATCTTCAGGACAGCAGATTGCTGTGAATGACTGCTTTGAGTACAAGCCACAAGAATACATAGTGATGAAGGCAGCGGCAGAGCTCTCTGTTACTGATGAAAGTGATCCCTATGTACTCACCCTGAAGTTTCAAGGCTGGCTGAATGGTTCGCTGGTTGGGTTTTATAGGACCACCTATACTGAGAACGGACAGATCAAGTAAAGCAGTTTTATTTATTAAACTTTCTTCCCTATTTTTACTTGCTCAGGCCCGCTCTATTCCTGTTTCAGCTTTTCAGTCTTGTCTCTCACCAACTTGCTGACATTTCTGGACTGTTCTTTAGTTTTCTTATTCCCTTAAGGAAGATGCTGTATTCAAAACCCTTTGGCTGCTGACTAGTGAATGTGGGCTGGAGGGATGAGGGGTTTGTTGTTATTATTATCATTCTGGAAAACCTTTTTCAACTCTACTGGTACGAGCTTACCTTTGAACTGAATGGCTCCCTTAAAGAGCTGGAGGGATCAAGGTCTGTTTTTATCTCTATAGTACAATAAATAGCATACAACTATCACCACTCTCTTCTGTTATCTCCAAGGTAACAGTTTTGGTGTAAAGTGTTCTTCTGATAGCTCTCCTGAAAACATACCTCCTTGATGTTGTAAGCCTGAGGAGTATTCAAACCAGAACTTTTCTGCCTCTCTTGCAGCTGGTTTAAATTATATGTAGGAAAGTCCAAACAATTAAGGTTATCTTTGACCTTTTTTTGTGCTCCATCTCTTCCTTATTAATATATCAACAGTTATTGAAAGATTACAAAGCCTCTACCAATTCAGCTAACCCATTTCACTTGCCAGGTTTGCACTTCTTCAAGGTGGAAGCTTGAAAAAGCCATTGCCCACTGCCGAAAGGCTTTTCTTTTCAGTTAATGTATGAAGAGGACACTCACCCGTTTTCCGATATTTATATTTCTGAAGTGACTCATTCCAGCCTTTACAGCTGGGAGATAAACTTGGCTAGACTTTTACAAGGCCCTGTAGCAGGAACATGGAGACAAACACTGATGCGTTTTCATAGCATTTCTTTGCCCTTCTGGGACAATGGTGTCATGAGTGAGAGTCTCATCAGCTCCATTCAACCACTGACAGGCAATGCCAGGAGTAGCAGCAGTGACAGGCACCAGCAGCAGCAAATCCAAGAGGTAGAGGATAAAGCAAGCATTGCTTTTTCCTGTGAAGAAGTCATGCAGGGAACAGCTTGAACACCAGGCAGCTCTTTTCCTCTTGTTTTCCTCCATCTATGACCTCACCATTGCTCTGACTTGAAAGGTGCTTTGGTTTTATACTTCGAGCAGCTTTGATTTCATACTTAGAGCATCTGACATCACAGCAGTTTTAATGTTCAACCTCCTAGCATCCTTCTAAGCTGAGGTGTGTTACTTCCTTTTCATTGGTGAAGGATATCTAGATACTAAATTTATAGCCCCAGGTCTGTCACAACACCAGAACAGCAGGAGCAGAATACAGGTCTTCTGAGTTGCAGAGCAGGAGAGGTGAGAGCCTGTCCCTCAAATCCAGACAGTATAGGTAGACAAGGGCCAAGCATCTGATGCCAGGAAGAAAGGAGAACTTTAAAGAAAGCATAAAATGTGAGCTCACTTTGACTGTTCCTACTTCCTGAATTGGATGCTGGAAGCTACAATTGCAAGGATGATCCTAGCCAGCAGTCTCAATGCAGAAAGGAACTTGAGGGTGTGAGTTTGTTAGGCTTGTGAAGGGCTTTAGTAAGAATGAGTGAATGGTAAATTCTGAAATATTTTTCATGTGATTGAGTTTGGGCAGATTGTTTGTGGGGGTAGCAGAGGTGATGTACATAATAGTGGTAAGTACAGCTTTGAAAGTAAAGCAACTACCAGCCAAGTTGCTGCTATGCAGCAGAGGATAGGGCATAGGATGAGGTGAGGAAGGACAGTGAGGGAAGGGTTTCATTACTTATTAAAAATACATTTTCCCCTGGCTTTCTACTCAAAACCAATGCTGACTGGAATTAGCTTTTTTATTTTGCCTTTGTCTGAGGTAGACACCACCTTTGGAAAATTTCAACCCAAATAGTTCTGTTCTTGTGATGTTGCAAGTAAACACAAATCAGACCAGGTAATAGCAATGATCAAACAAGTCTGTTAATAGTGGGTGTTAAAGAGAAGGGGGCTGAGGTGAAAAGGAGGTCCAACATGTAATTAACCTACTCTATTATCCCTTCTGTGCAGTGTTAGAAGCAGCAGGACCTTTTGAGAGACTCAATAACACTGGAAAGTCAGCTCCTAGGGATGAGCTGCTCCCCAGCTGTTTATCTGTGAAGGCAAAGGTTTGCCAAAGCATTGCTATAAGGCCTTTTGTTTACAAACTGGGCACATGTCCAGGCTCTGCTGTTGCTTAGATTCAAATCTCCCACCACACTTTGTGGAAAACAGGTAGATCTGTGCTGAACATGCCTCTAAGTCTGGGATCCTTGAGAGGCTTAGGGAGAAGGATGCCTCATTTGGGGATCCTGTTCAGACAGATCACACAATTTCCATCAGGAAAAAGGTACTTTTGGGCATGCCCTGAAGCAGATCTTGAGATACCTTGGAATCATAACTATTTAAATTGATGTGCACATGCAGGTAGGGAACAGGAAACCAGAAACTTTGAAAATGTAGATTTTAGACATAGACCTGCCTATGGTCCTGTGGGTTCCCAAATCTAGCCATAAGCACTTAAGTCCTTTGGTAAAACTATTCCTCTTTCTGTGCATTTCATTTCCTCATTGATGAAAAAGGAGTAATAGGCCTTTCCTACTTTGCATGATGCAGTGAGCATAACTACATTACACTTGAATATGGAAAGGAGCAAAAGAAGAGTCCTTGCCTGGTGTAATGGGTTATTCAAGTCATTAGTTTTTCTCAAGGAATGTGCTAAAGCCCCCTTGTATTTTTTCCTTAATATTAAAAATAATACAAACATGTCACAGTAGCTGGCTTGGATTTTGCACTACTATTAGTGACAAGGTATGGCTTTCCTTTTGTAGGAATTCTCTCTGTTGTCCGTAAGAGAACAAGAAGCTGGGACATGGCTAACTGGGATGTATTTAGGATTTTATTGAATACAGAAGGGCAAAATTTTCTTCTGTGTACAAAAATAACACTCCTGATTTTCTTCCTCAAGGAGAAGGTTTTCTCAGAAGAAGCAACAAATCAGAATTTTAAGAAAGGCTAGGAGAAAACTGCTTTAATTAGCTCAGGGAGGAAGGATTTGACACTAACGCCTTGTAATTTGGGGGAGGGGAAAAAAAGGAAAATTCATCATGGTTCTAAATGCTGTTTTATTTTGAGAACAGCTGGATGCAGTCTCAGCCAGATCTTCACTTTTTATTACTATGATGTTTACAACTTCCATCTCCAGTTCACATTTAAAGGTCTGGACATCAAGAGCAGAAGCCACCGAGAAGTGAAGAAAATCTTATCTGAAAACTACGTTATGCAGTTTGAAAGTGAATTGCAACATTTCATGTTTCTACTGCCACTTCTATGCATGCCATAGTCTGGAGTTCTCATCATCTAGCCTATAGGAAGGGTAGTGCTAAGGTTTTTCACTCCTTATGTCTGTCTGCCTCCACAAACATATGAGGATAGATGGATTATCACCTTATAAATCAACAGATACATCACAGTGTTATCAGTCTGTAGGAACAAGACATAAATGTGTCAAAATATATAGCCAAGTTTTTAACCAATAGCTGTGAAGCATTGCCCTGGAGGCTTGGAGTTCACTTAATTGTGAAATAGCTCTCAAATCCTATGAAAAGTAGAGAGTGACAGCAAAGAATGCACCAAGCAAAAGAAACTCAATACTGAGTCTGAAATTATGTTAAGGTGAATGTTCTTTATGCTTTCTGACCATGAACCTTTGAGCTCCTATTCCAAGGAACATGAATGGAGAGAACCCAGACATATTACCTCCGTCAGGCTTCTAAATGTCCCTTGCTGCTACAAGTTCCTAATGACCAGTTTAGTATTTAACCGTCACAGGGAAATGCCAAGGGCAACAGAAGCAATTGAAAAATTGGTTGTCAAGTGAGCTTGTAGGATTGCTGCAGATCTGTAATTTATGATGTACACTTTTAATTACTTTTTGGAAAGAAAAACTACGTTAATATAGTTGGAGCAGCTGTAGAAGTGCTGTCAGAAAATGCTCGACATTCCAGATTAATTGAAGGAGCATCTGTGATCCCTTTCACCATCAATCACTGGAGAATATGCTCTGCCACTGTGTGGGTCACTAATGGGGGAGCCCGATGTCACTGAGAGAAGCAAGCACAATATGAACACTCACAACCTTCACCTTATGTTTTTACATGACCCCTATTGTCTAGCTCCTCCAGCTGGTTTTGCATAAGTGAGATAACTTTCTAGCCCTCTCAACACAGCTTGCATAGCATCAGTTATGTACTGGGGTGTTCACCTGAACTTTCCATGCTTTCTCCAGCAGTTTCACTAATGGAGTCAGGGGAGCATAACAGCACCACGAGAAAACTATGTGGTAAATACAGAAAAAGAAACACACAAGCAGGATGGGATTTATTGGCATTAACACGATTTCAAGGTGTCGCTTCAGGAGATAATCAAGACCCTAATCCCAAAATATGCTGTAGTGAGTAAACAACTCTGGAGTGACTTGTTCCTTTCAGGAGATATCATCAGTTCTTTATTTTAGGGGCATAAATCAATGGGAAAGCTCATCAGGAGGGTGAGCAAAATTTTCACTATCCATGAGGGGTCATGCCTATCTAATTGCCTGGCTCCTAAAAATATTGATGATAAGCAATTTGCATTAGCTTTTGCTCTGAAACCTAGAGGATGTTGGTGACAGACTGACTATGCGATGTCAGCTCATGCATTTCTGATGTCACATGCTTTTATGAATGGAAAAATATGCACGAATATTTGTAGTTGAATTTATTTTGTGAAATCGTTAACAAAATATGCTTAGAAATTACAGACAAGATTTCAAAGCTATATAATGAAGTCTTGCCAATGTGTTGTTTGTTTCAGGAGCATTGCAGCTACTGATCATGAGCCAACAGATGCACGGAAATCATTTCCCTGCTTTGACGAGCCAAACAAAAAGGCAACTTACAACATATCCATCATCCATCAAGATGCATACCAAGCGCTTTCAAACATGCCGGTACAGGTATGTCTTTCCCAACTGCTGCCTAAGTGCAATGGTTCTGTAGAGCCACTGAAAGGTAGTGTGGGTCACCAGGTTCTTGCACATTCACAGACTCTACCACTCAGGCACTGAAAAACTCATGGTTAATAAATATTCCATGAACAGAACTGCTTGGCTGGTTAAGACTTGAAGTGGTCCACCAACACACAACATGGAAGCACACAGTCAAATCCAAAGCAAAAATGAAACATCTCCTCTGTCATTAGCCAGCTGACCCTCTGTTCAGATATTCTGGGTGAATAGCCCCTGCTAACTATAAATAGATATTGGCAGGTTTTTCAGTCAGACTGGGTAGGCTCGGAGAATGGGTACTCTGGAAGACAGCTGTTTCCCAGATGGAAAGTCTAAAATAATCATTAAAACTGCATAATGGTCCAAAATGAGGATCTACTGATCACAATTTAATGGCAAAGAATCCTGCTAGCCAGAAAGACTAGGATTATTGTTTTTAATAATTGAGGATCTGAAACCCCATCTGTCAGCTCATGGGTGTGGACATTTGTCATTCCACCATGTCTATAATTTCCTAAATAATCCATTTCTAGAACTAGTGTGTCAAATTCCAAGTTTTGTATGAAATTCAATGGCATCAATTATCTACCTCTGGGCCTTCTGGAAGAAGACTGAATGGCTTTCAGATGAGAGAGTTTCTATTGAATAGTTCAGCTGAATGTGTAGTCTATTGTATAATTTCTACTAATAAGTTCTGAAGTCTGAGATAAAGTGCCAAGTTTACCAAAAAAAAAAAAAGAAAGAAGGATAGAAAAAAGAACTTCCAGCCTCTAGGCTGCTGGCATTTGCATTTTTCCAATCACTCCCCCACCCAGAAAACAAAGGTCTGCTTTACTGTGTACTGTCTTACTTAGAATCCCCCAAACTTATTCTCCTGGCAATGCAGCTGAGATACCTATTACCAGGCTGATACAGATGCATCCATACCCTTTGCACATTTAAAGATCTGACCCACTGTTATTAAAAATATTTCTATGATACCTGGGAGAGCACCAGGCACTTTGATGAACAACACATGAAAGGAGAGTGCTGTACCTTTCCTCACAGACCTCAGATAAGTGAGGGTACGAGCAAGGAAGTAAGGGGATAACGCTGTACGTTATCAAGATTTATTGCGTTTTGACATTTACTTTACACCTTGACCTTGCCTCTAGTATGGACCTACAATAATAAGCTTGCAAAGGCCTAACTACTGCTTCTTAATTGATTTGCTAAAAAGCAAGTACAGATAAGAAAATGTAGATTCTGCTGAATTCATATTGAGGTTTGACTAAGGGATTATAGCAGGGCACTTTTTCATCTGGTCAAGGTCAGTAGCTCTGGTCTTAGTAGTGTAAGAACTTTGGGAAAAATCTTTTCCACAGATGAAAATGTAACAGTTTCTAAATGCAAGGCACGTTGTATGTTCCATGTCCTGTAGTAGTTTGGGTGGTGTGGAGCTTTATAATCAGCATGGCAAAATCAGATCAGCAAAATCAGAATCTTGTACATTTCATTTGCATTTTTCACTGGAGTTGAGTTTTTTCAATTGTTTTTCCACTCAAGTCCTGACTTTGTTGAAATAACAAAAGATATCAAAATAGAGTCAAAATGGGTAAAATAATGCAAAATTAGATTGTGAATACCTTTGTGAAAAGGGGTTATGAATATATCCATTTTGCTCATGGAATCATACTACCTGTAACATTAACTGTCTGTGCTTTATTTTGTTTATAACAAACAAATCTCATGAACCCCTGTATCTCTAGAAGGCTAATGTCTTTTATATGCTTTTGGATTTTGTTCTATTTAAGTTAGTCATCCAGTCAGAAGCACAAAAATTATCAGACTATAGCAGAAAAGGAATAGAAGAAATATATATTTAGAAGAGAATCATAGAATAAGCCGAGCTGTAAGGGACCCATCAAGATCATCAAGTCCAACTCCTGGCCTTGTACAGGACACCCCAAGAGTCACACCACGTGCCTGAGAGCATTGTCCGAATGCTTCTGGAACTCTGTCAGGCTTGGTGTTGTGACCACTTCCCGGGGAAACCTGTTCCAGTTTTCACCCTCTGTGTGAAAACCCTTTTCCTAAAATCAAACCTAAACCTCCCCTGACTCAACTTCATGCCATTTCCTTGAGTCCTGTCACTGGTCATGGGAAAGAAGAGATCAGTATCTGCCCCTTCCTATTTAGTGTTGTCAGCAAACTTAGAGAGAAAACCATCTGGGAAAATCAGGAATGTTTCTTAATTGATTTGCAAAATAAAAACTATGATCAGCACTAAATTTTATCTACATTTAAGCAATCTACCAGTTAGCAGTGCTTATTTGTATTTGAGTGAGTTCAGGATAGATTCATTAGACTGGTCTTTATCCCAGGTAGCATCCCTGCATCATGACTTAAATACGTGATGCGTGTCTTTAAGAGAGGAGAGAATTCAGTCTCTTCTGTGCTCTGTCCAAAGTGGTGTTATTTTATGCAACTATTGCAAGAACAAAACACAGTATACACCAGAAAATTCCTGTTGGCAAAATTCCTGTTCTTGTGAACGATTTCAAATCCCTGATGAAATTAGAACAAGGTAAACCTATTAAGTGCCAAAAAAGCAAAGTACCATTTCATGTATTGCAGAAGAAAAATATCTCGTCTGTTCTCATGCCTTCAGCAATGAAATGCCAGAAGAGGCAGACCTGGAGAGGTTATTTGTTTTTCCTATGCAGTTGCAGCCTTCATACAAACATTGTACTCTTATGCATGTGTTTGCAATTTCAAAAATCAATTTGATTATTTTTGCATTTCTGCAGAAAACTGTACAGCTCGGCGGTGGCTGGAATCGAACAACTTTTGAGAAGTCAGTCCCCATGAGCACTTACTTGGTATGCTTTGCGGTGCACCAGTTTGAGTGGGTAGAGAGAACATCCGATAGTGGAAAACCTGTAAGTCCTTCTGCAGCCTGAATGTGGTTCAGGTGACAGATGTGCCTTGACTTGCTTTTCTTTTTTTTAAATCTCCTTTTATACAAACAGGGACATATTTTTTTCTTTTCCTATAGCTTATTTTATGCAGCCTGTTTTATCAGATTAGGTGTTCACAGTGGTCCCTCTGACCTTGACTACATACAGTGTTTAGCAGTCCTCCCGTCTCCCATCTTTGTGAGATCCCAGTCAGGACCTCTCATACGAGCACACAGGCGAGGAAGGAGCACTCTTTCTCCAAACTGATCCCTGACTCGAAGCCCAGTGACTGAAGGAATGTACAAGTTAGGGGGTACAGGAGAGTCACAGGCCGTGAATACAAATACTTTACAGTTTTCTGTGGGTTAAAAAGTGTGAATCTAAGCACTTGGTGTTATTACAGCCGTTGAGACATAGGACTGCAGTGCTATGTGCCATTATGTACTGGCTTTCTTTATTTTACAACAGTGGCAACAGGCAACTGCCCAGTGTAAGTTCTGTAAAAATAAGTATAGAAGTGATAGTGTCTGCCTAAACAGATGGATATTTGGTAGATGCTCTAATGAAGTGAATAGGTTTGAATCTGAATCCATTAAATTAAAATAGCTCCTTCACTTAGATGCAGTAGGCAGGCCAATCCATTTCTTAGATTCAAATCTCCTGAAGGTGTAGCTGATCAGGCATAAAGAGATCACAAGACATTACATTGAATCACAAACTGAAATCCAGAATACAACTTACCCCTCAACAGAAACTCCTCATTTAGCCTAAACCTATTGGGGATACTCAACCTGCTGTTAATTGTTTATTGGTTTAGATCTTTTTCTCATCTGATAAAGACAGTGATCCCTAGGGCTGTATGCCCTTGCTTCTTCCCCTTCCTTTCCCCTTATGTAACACATGGTCTTGTTGTTCATGTGAGCTGGCAGTGCTTTCCTCATTTTCTGGAGACAGTGTCACAAATGGACAGGGAATCTAGAATAAAACCCCAGCCAGGCCACTGTTCCCTTAATAAGTTAGCTCTTCCTTAGTTTCTTTAACCGAAAAAGTTCATCAAATCCTTCCCTACTCAAGGCTGTTCACTGATGTTAAAATCTGTCTCGTAGAAATCTCCAAAGTTCTGATTCAGCTCTTAGCAAAACTTCCTGCCACAGCACTGTGCTGAGGCCTCCCTCTGTGCCCTTGCTGGTGTCATGCTGTATGCTTATATTATTACTTGACAAATAACTAAAGCTAAATTACACTTAGACAAGCAAATGGAGCCTGGTTTGAGATAGAGATGTAATATTCTTAGTTCCCTGCTTTTTGGCTCAGTAATTCACGGGAGTACATTTTTAGGCCACCCAGTCACACAATTTTGTTAACCAATTGCTCTTCAGCATAGCTGATCCACTCATTATCAGGGACAGGACTTTGACTATTTGGTCTCAATAGATATTCTCTAGAGTTTAATTCCTTTAAAAAATCAGAATTTGTCTAGACTTTTGTGCACAACATAGTGCGGTAGGGAAAAAAAATGTACTGAAGAAGTGTGTAACACTGTTTTCTACATGCAGAAGTTAAACATTCACTATTTGTCCATGCCACGCTCCAGAGTATGGCCCTGAGGTCACTATTTGTTTTTTTACCCCAAGTAAAACAGAACAGCCCACAATGTTCCTGACTGGTTGTAGCTTTTCTAAACAGAAGGGAGTGTTCACTGAAACATGGTAATTAAAGTGTGTGTGTGTGGAGCAGGGGTATTCGTGTCAGTACAGAGGTTGCCTGAAGAAACATCTTCTAATTCAGGCATTGGTTACTACATATTTTATTAATGCTGTTCACTAAATAATGTCTGAGGACTTGTCTGCACTAGAAAACTTGGGGTTTAAGTGAGGTTAAAATCATAACTGTTTCTTTTTTCTTAACATGGACATAGTTGTACCAATATAAAATACATGTGTAAGATCCATCACTAAAAATGATCTTTTCCCCAGGAAAACCAGACTATCTTTAGAGTTTTTAATCATATATATAGAAAGTTATTCTTCTAACCTTTCCAAAGCTTGCTGTCCAAGAACTTTGAAGACCAGCTGAACAATGAGGTATTTAGATTCACCAGCTACTGAAAAGAACATTCCATAGTTTGCTGTGTAAATTTCTAGCAATAAATCCCTCATCTGACAGAAAGTATCCACGTGATCCATAAATTACTTTCATAAACAACAGCAAGAGCATACAGTTCACATGACATAGTAAATTATTTAAAAACTCTGCCATTCACTCTGAAAGCCCTAACGAAGACATTCATGAAATCAATGGTGGGAAATGTGCCTACAGCTGGAAACAATGCTCCTGAGCTGATTACCTGTCAGGTACCGCATGTCTGGTTTGGAAAATCACAGAGATTATACAAATGAAACCCAAAGTCAGTTCTAGTGCAGGCTGAAGGTTTTGGAAATCATTAATATGGATCAGCTAGGGGACTGAAAACTGCTAAATTGGGTAAAGAGCTTACAGAAGTGGAAATTGCAGATTGTAATTGCAAACTGACCCTGGGGGAAAATCCCCTGGCTGGAATGGATTCTTGATTGAATTTCATAAGCTTTTTTTGGTTTCATATTTTTTTTTTTTGGTTTCAGCTTTATTTCTGACCACTTTCCCATCCTCCCCTCTCACTGGAGGAAGTGTAATTTCATGGTATTGAAATCAATGTGTTGTCAGGCTCCAAAAGAGTTCTTGGAATAGACCAGCTCCTTTGCTCAGCTTGGGCCCTAAACTCCTGGCTGTAAGACAGCACTGAAGGAGTAAACAAGCCACACCAGTGTAGTCAGATGAATGTGGCCCATTCATAAGAGTCATGGAGCTGGCAAAATGAGATGGATTGGTTTTCCTAAAACCAGAAACTTCACTCCATATAGAAATCGCATCCACACTGGAGATTTTCCGGACTAGGGAAGAGAGCATCTTACATACAACTCCAGCAGGCTTTGGGATAAAGAGATTGAGGGAAAGATCCCCCAAAGACTCTATGAACTCTGAACTCAAACTTTGTCTTCACACTGTGAAGATAACTTCTCAAAAGGTTTTTCAAGCTGCAGGCCTCCTTATCGTGGGCATGGATGCCATAAAGACTCTAGTCCTCCAGAGCTTGTTTCCTACTGCTTGACAGCAATACCCAAATCAGTCCCAGGCACCAAGCTTCAGGCATAGAAAGGTCAGCATTCAACACATCGTTTTTTGCATTCAGATATGCAAGAGGAGCACAGAAATGGTCACTCATCACACACAGGGCTACCAAACATGCCAGTTTTCCCCGACTTGCCTGGCTATAAAAGAAAGAGCTGATTTTTGCCTATGATTTCCTGGGGCACAGCAACCCAGAGGGCACCAGAGCAGTGACTGGGTGGCTGTGTGGCCCAAGGTCCTGGTCAAACAGCCACTCAACCTGCATGGGCCAGCATGTCTGGGAAGAGTCACAGATCTGGTAAATGCACTGTCTTCAGTGGGTTTGAGATCTTTAAAAATAGAAGGACAAGAGGAAACTATGATGATAGCACATAGGAAAGTTAGGAAGAAGTTGAATAAAATGAGGTGCTGTGGACTTCTGACACATTTCAATATGGATGTGCTCCTAAAGATTGATCTGATGGGATCAGTCAAGATCATTGAACTGCTCAGAACAAGTGGATCCCCTTTGGCTGTGCTTGCTGAGGTCTCCTTCTTGAGAAAACCAGGCCGTGGGGAAGTAGGGGCTGGCATGCATTCCAGCCCTGCTCCAGGCTTGGCCACCATGAGCTTCTGGACATGGATCTTGCCAGTTTTACACTTCAGACAATCAGTGGAAAGTGGGCACAGATTATGTTGACTTGGTTTCTCTTACATACATTTGAAAAACTTCGTTAAATAAATGTGATAGGGAACAGAATTCAGTGTTCAGGCCAGTCTCAGAGAAAACCTGCAGTGTTATAGATATGTATGCTAAATGCCTTTTCAGTGTTTGACCCTGATTCCTTTTAACTGAAAACTTTTCTAATTGTCTCTCTGTGTTTTACAGCTGAGAGTTTACGCCCAGCCACAGCAGATACACACAGCAGAATATGCAGCAAATGTAACAAAAATTGTATTCGACTTCTTCGAACAGTACTTTAATTTGAGCTATTCTCTTCCAAAACTAGGTGATTATTAACATTTATATTTTTCATTTTGTTAATTCAGTGTCATGGTTATGTTGCTCCTACAGATCTCTGTCCTTTGGTGGAAAACAGCATGAAAGCATTTGGTTGCTAACTGCTGATACTATGTCATGATGTTTTAAAACTGTACCAATGTAGTTCAAGATGTTTCTAAATGTCATGATGGATGAGTTGGTCTCAGTTACTGTTTAGTTACCAGTTCTCACAGTTCAGTTTGCTGAACTGAAGAGCTGGTCCTGGCATGTTTATTTTAAAGTGTCTTGTGGAAAATCAAGGGAAGCATTGGTGTCATCAGCAAAGAACCATCATGAGTTAAAACAGAGCCAGAAGTTTCAGAAAAATATGTACCACTTCCATGCGAACTTCTGGACAAAAGTCAGCAGTGAGATAAGTGAAGATGTAAACTGCCAGAGAGTATGTCATATTATTTATTAACCTTAATGCAAAGTGGGTGTGTATCCACTTCTTAGAAAGATGAATGTGGTCCAGCATATAATTTGTAGTTTCTACTGCTGGGCTAAATTAAGATCTGGGACTAAATAAGAGCAGGCACACTCTCAAATTTTGCCCATATTTACAAAACAAGCAAAGAGAAAGTAGTGCATTGGGGCATCCTTTAGCTTGGAATATCTGGACTCTGGATCTGATTCACACAGTTTAAAATGCACAATAATCAAGCTGGGAATGCAATCAGAATTTTGGAAATTCTCCCCTCTAAGACATTCGGAGAGGTAATTCAGTTAGGTTCATGAACTTAAAAAGATGGAAAATACTAACTGCAAACAAGTCAAGACAATATAATGGGGAAAAAAATCCCCAAAACTTTGAAGACAATAATGCTGTGCACACCTTTTGTTGGCTATTTGTACCTGTCAAGCTAACCTATATTACTTTAACAAAAGATTTTTACCTCCTCCTTTCAAAACAGCACCTGAGTTTACTGTAAATATCTGATTGCATTTCAATGACAACTGAATTAGGGAAACCAGTACAATATGTTTTTCTTTCACACACTGGTCCCCAGTAATAATAGGTACTATATCTCACCTGTGCTTTATATTCAAACTTTCATTGTCATGAAAGCCTGATGACTTTGCCATGGCAGCATATGGATAAAGGCTTGTCTGTGTGACAGAGTGGACTACTTTCTTCAGGTCAGCAGTGTCAGAGGATAGATGCTTTTGTAGATTCAATGCTGTTTTTCCCAGAATGTCTATTTATTGGATCACTAATCTTGATTAACCATGTTGTTCCCTCATTATTAGAAGTTATCCAGGTCAAACCTGATGAATCAAATATGTTTCTGCATAATGGTTTATTTAAATATTGTATTTCACATTGATTTATGGCTTCTGGCAGTACCTTTCTCCTTGCATCCTCATTTTGACTGTCAGTGAAGCCCTTGCCAAACTATCAGCTTTGATTCTGTAATCAAGTTGTTTAATTTAAAATAAGTAATTCCTATCTTCTGTTGGTGTGGGTCAAGGGGTTTTCATTCTATTCAGTTTTAAATCCGTCTGTACTTTTTCACTAAACCACATAGAAAGCCTGTGGTCATTATTTGCAGAAGAAAATGCCAGTTCAATTGAGTTTGCAATTCTCATTTAAACCTGTATTGATTACTGACCATTAATGAGTGACCCCCACAAATTGCTAGGCGTAGAAGCAGATGTTGTTCACTGCATGGGGGATTTACTTCAGTTAACATGTCAATAAATATTTTTAATATGACAGTGTGACAAACAATGTCGTGCCTCATTATGCTACAAATAGTTTCAGGAGGTTTACTGCCTACAGCGCATCCCCAGACAACAGTATTAATTTCCGGAGCCAAAACTAAGTAATGTATGATTATGCATGTTCCCAGGAGATGGCACAGCATCACCTCCCAGGACAGATCCTCAGCTAGTGCAACTGATCCTACCTCTGTTAATCTGAGCAGAGCCAGGGCACTTGCTATCAGCTGCTGTAGGCCAGTTCTCTTCTTAAACACAGATCATAGCCTGCAGTCCACAGTAGTAAGCCCGAATCACAAATGGTAAGCAAAACAGGCTGTAAATACACAGAGCGAGGACAAGCTAATTGATTTAAAGGATACAGTAGTAATCATTGTTTCTTTTTTTCAATGCAGATAAAATAGCTATTCCAGATTTTGGGACAGGTGCTATGGAGAACTGGGGGCTGATCACATACCGAGAAACAAACCTGCTGTATGATCCCGAGGAGTCAGCCACATCCAACAAGCAAAGAGTAGCTGCTGTGATAGCCCATGAACTCGTTCATCAGGTATATTTTAGGTCATGAGTCACTTTTATAGCGTTTCAAATATATAGTCACAACATTTTAGTCTTGAAAATACTGTCATTAGCTTCGCCTCAGGATCTTCTACACGTGCTCAAAATCTGATTGCAAAATACCATGTTAAAACGGATCCCTGTCAGAGCTTTAAAATACCATGACTACTGCCTTGGAATTTTTCTCAGGAAGTTAGATGTTTGGGCCCAGACTGTCAGCCAGCTTATGAAAATCTGTCTAAAATGTCTTAGAGAAACTAATTTACGTGTGCAGATGTCTCTTTTGGGCAGGCAAACAGGGACAACTATACACTGTGGAGGCTGTCTGAAAACATATCCTTAAAAACACAAATCATCAAATCAAGAGGAAGAAACTAAAAATATTTTCAGTGGCACATGAATCATTAGCAATCTCCCCAGTAATATGTAATTTTATAATAAAAGTGATGTTTTAACGCAAGGCAAGGCCTTAATTCCTATTCAAACCCCAGAATTATGATAATTTTCATCTGGCAGCAGGAAAAAAGTAAGCAAATGAATGTTCTATATGGAGATGTGAGATGGTGAAATGTACATGTACTATTTATCTAAATCTACATCTTTATGTTTATAATTGTAGTGGTTTGGAAATATTGTAACCATGGACTGGTGGGATGACTTGTGGTTAAATGAAGGATTTGCCAGTTATTTTGAGTTCCTGGGAGCAAATGCATCAGAACCAGAGTGGCAAATGGTAATTATTTCTGCCTTGTGGAGGGTTGGCGGGGCTGGGAGGAACATTTTGGAAGGGAGTAAAATTTAGACAAGGATGATGAAGACTTAAAGTATATTTATAGAAACCTAACATAGTGTGGTGCAACACAAAGAAGAAGTTGGTTTAAGTTTTTCTCCTACCTATATTATGGTCTGGAACTAGTCAAAGTAAACTTTATGAAGTTTTAGTCTACAGGGAAGAGTTATTATTTTTTAACAAGTGAGTCAAGTGTTTGGTTATTATGGCAAATAACACCTAGGTGGGTTCTGGACAGAGCCTTAACAATTTTGCAGGGTTGCTTAAAGGTCTGACTCTGAAAGATGGAGATTTTCCTGTATTTATTTAGTTGGGCTGTACTCTCTTCATGGGACTTAGGATCGTTATCTGATCTGGTAAGGGTTGGGAACCTGGGCCTGTCTCCACATCTCGAGCTATTATCAAGGAAAATACTGGACTCCCATTCAGTTTCTGCCAGCATTGCAATTGTCATTTCAAATGCTCCAACTCAATCTCGACTCTGTGCAGTGCAAAAAAAAGTAGTGACACTGGATGGCCAAAGTGCTAACTGTGCCAACTCCAGATGCTTTAAGGGCGTTGCAAAGAAGTAAGCCTTTAATATGCATTGTATCCTGTGAATAAAAAGAGTTTTCTTGCTCTTTCCTTCCTCCCCTCCCAAACAGATGTGATGGCATATAACATGCATATTTTCTCCCAGCTGTCCAGGTGTCGTGAGGTTCTGGGTACTAGGACACATACACCATATGCCAGTGGAAGGGAGCAGAGTAGCTTTTGCATAGGTTGAGCCTGTTGAAATCTACTATCCCCTGAGCCTGGTGACTTCAGAAGCAGGCAGTGCCTACTTGCTGCTTTTTCTGCCTCTCTCCCTGCAGAGAGGCTGAGAACAAAATCATTCCTGGGTCACTTTTACACTTTAAAGTAAAATATCTGTGGTCCTAACTATGTAAGAAAAAATCTACTTACTGAGTTTAAAATTTAAAAGATGTTTTTGTGTCTCAGTTCATCTAAGATATCTCAATGTTATCCTAGTGAGTATTAGAAGAGGAAAGCTAAACTGAATTTTAGTCTTTTTTGGTCAGTATTGATTAGGAAGTAAGGGGATTTCGACTGCTGGCTACTTAATCTTTTTTAAAAAATTAAAATCACTTTAAAAAAACATTATAAGCCTTGGGATGGGGAACCCTGCCTCCTTCTTCCCTCTCTCCCTTCCTACCCAGCTACATTTTTACAAGAGGAGACCATAATGCTTTGTGAATATTGTCACATTTATGAAAGTGGTAACATAGGCTGCTCTTTTTGCCTAATTGGGGCAAGGGAGGGTGGGATGGATGTGTCCGTGTTATGATACACACAGGAAAGCAGTATCTGCAAAAGGCAATCTATCTTAGTTAAAGAAAAATTGTATCCCCTCTCAGATGTAAAGTAAGAGTTTGCAAGTCTTTCTCTAAAGGGCATGAAATTTCATTCCATTTCAAATTGCCTAGAGAAATACAGTTCAAGCTACTTATTTGAGAAATAGACACATACTCCTGCCTTTGTTTCTATTCTAATGTCTTCTCTTTCTCAGTTTGAACAGGTTTTAATTGAGGATGTGTTTCCCGTACTGAAGGACGACTCTTTGCTGTCTTCCCACCCAATTGTAGTCGAGGTGTCATCTCCAGCTGAAATTACCTCCGTGTTTGATGGGATATCCTACAGTAAGGTAGGCTATCCTCCTGTTGTGACTGGATGCGGAGGAAGTGGCGACTTTGGAGAGGAGATAAGTCAGGGGTGCTCATAATTACGACTTCTAATTCACTTGAGCTGTGTCTGTGCAGATCTTTGTTCTGGGACATTCCCAGCTGTTGTCAGGGCACACAGAGGCCTTCTGGAGCCCACGGCGTCTGGTAGTACTTGCTGTGTGGGGTGGCAGCCCGGAGCTCAGCGCTTGTGGGAAAGTGCTGTGAGGTCCACAGCGTGAGGGACACCAGGAGCTGTGCTGAGGATCACCACTTTGAAGACCCAGCCTAGGGGGCTGAGGCCAGCTTGTCTCCCTCCATATCAGATGTAGCCAAAGCCACTTTGTCCCTAGACAAGCCTTAGACATGGAACAAAGCAGGTGTCCCCCCGTATCTAACCAGGCAGTCTCTTGACTCAAGGGCCCCAACAGCACTGTTCCCTCCAGTTATTTTCTGCAGTACATCAAGAGACAAGCCTGAAGAAGCACAGGAGGAAACACTCCTGTCCCTCTTCCCTCTCACCACCACATATGCCACCAAGGCAAGGAAGGAGCTGGGCCTCTGTTCACTCTTCTCCTCAGCCATCTCCCATGCTGCTTCTGAAGCTGATACACCATATTTTTATTGGCAGCTTTTTGTATGACACTGTCAGTGTTCCCTATCTGATGCCATAACATGCTTCCACTGAACACACAAAATCCACCGTTATTAAATACAACTTGTTGCTTTCCCTCCAAGCTCCCATTATCAGCTAAGCATAAAGTATCTATTGCATTGACTTTAGCTTTAGCTGTGCTACAGTCTGTAACCGTAGATACTACTTTTATTAGCTAGGCTTTATCCATCCATTTCCATCAGTTTTCTGTTTTCAATTGTTTAATCCTCTATCCAACAATACGAGCAGTATTTATTGCATCATAAATGCCTCACAGTCAAATCATAAACCATGTGAAAACCTGCATTGTGTAACACTTGTTTTTAAATCAAACTAACAAAAGTCACGAAATATACAGAGCTAAATCAAATACTCTGGATCAAAATGTATTTTAGTGGTGAGCTAATCAAGAGACATACTTTTGCAGGGTCTGAAAAACAATGGAGAAAAAAAATCCTAGCTTTTACTCATCTCTTTGTGCCTAGATAATTGCTACATGAACTCATTTTTTTTAAGCAAAAACACTTGAGGACTTGTGCATTGTTTGGGAACAGTTTGCTTGGGATATAATTTGGCTTGGGTTATAATTTGGCTTGAAAGAGAAAGTCTTTGTGTAGATTTAGCTCAAATTACTGTTGGTATTTATATATAAATGCGTGACAAAATTAACTTGTTTCTTTTTGGCTTTATTTTGGCCTCTCTTTTGCATTTTTCTTATAAAAACAATCTTCTCATGATAATATTCATCACTAAACAAATAAAGCTTAATTTGGAATGCTCTCTGTTAGTCTTACCAGAACAACCAGGGGGCTTATACAAGCTTAAAACTCTAATGAATTGCCTAAGGGTCTATGGAGTCATTGCAGCGTATTCTGTAAGAGATCCTCTAACTGCTGTGTGACTGGTAGGGCATTACATGCCTAGGAAAGCTCTACTAGAGTAGAGCTGCTGAGTAAACAATTAATGTATATAATTGTTTTAATCTGCTTTTAAAAAGTATTCACATCTCATCTCTTTCTCTTTAATCCTCTGTCTTAATTTGAAAGGTTTTATTAAAGTAGCAGTGATACTTTTTGTCTTAAATAAGTTCTGTTAGAAATTTTCTCTTGGAGCCCCACATTTTTGGAACTTCCCAGCTACAGAAGTTTAGGATTCATGTTCCACATTTCTGTCACAAACAAATCTTGTCATGTACTTGGCAATTACTATGAAATTATGGGTGTTGATAAAAGACTCCCCCCTATACCCCCATCAGAGAACGTCAGCTATTCAAATTAAGGTCACTTTTCCTGAGCCTCCCCAAATAGTTGTAAGAAAGGAAAGTTATTAAAACACTGGCATTCCTATAATCAGTGATTTTTGTTAGGATGAGTTTTTCTCAAACACAGTCCATCACGGACTACAGAGGAATGACAAGAGTAGGGGGAGAGATCACCATTGAGCATAAACAGCCTGAAGACTACCACTAATGGATATCTCTTCTAAATATTACTGAATTGTATTTGAACATATTCTATGGAAAACACATCAGATTTCTGTATCAGAAAACAGTCATCTGCTGACCACCTTGACTCTCCAGCAATAGCCTGGAAAGCAGTTTGAGGCATATCTGTTCAAACAATCCCTCTGCCATGACTTGTAAATAAATTCTCAGACGTAAATAGAGGAAACAGGATTTACTGAGAATTCAGATAACATTCTTGTTTTCATGGGACAATTGGATTTTTAAACCATTCATAGCATTAGGCTCTCAACTGCCCCTTGATTTAGTTCAGAAAATGAAAACATGCTAATCCTAAAATCATATTTTGAATCTTAGATTGAGTTTGCACTGCTTTTTTTTTTTCCTTCATCATTTTGTGCACACTCTGTTCTTTGTTCCACATGGCTCTTCTACTTCTCTCTCCCGTCTTTCTTTTGTTTCTTTCTTCTTTTGAAGTCCTAATTGTTTGGTTTTTTTCTGTGACACCCAAGTAACTTCTCTGATCCCAATTCTACCCTGCTTCAGAGGCCAGAGCTCTTACACCAGTCCTCAGCAAATCTCATTCCTTGAGATGGCATACCCAACATGTAAAGCCCCAGACTTGTAGCAGTTTTAGAGTTCCCTTTCTGTTGTGTGGTCAGCTGAAGTCACTGCCTCTCTCAGGCTGTTCCCCTAACAGGAGTAGTCCCCAGCTGCCTCACCCCTGTCCTGTTCAACATGAAACAGGGAGCCCTGCTCACACAAACTGGTAGAGTGGCAGGACAGTAACCTGCAGCAGCAGGGCTCAGGAGCTGAACACAGAAACAAGTGTCTGATCACAGCTAAAGACTGATTCTCACACCCGGATTTAAGCTCCACCAGATAGGCATGCCATCCCACAAAGGAATTAGGAAAAACACTTCCTTAGTCTGATGGATGGTTTCTATTTTTGCCTTATAAAATACTCATTTACATGTTGCTTTTTAGATGAATGGAAATCAGTGTTAGAGCACTGTGGGTTGACCTTCTCCCCTTTCCCTTTGTCCTCAGGGTGCATCAATCCTCAGAATGATTCAAGACTGGATTACACCAGAGCTCTTCCAGAAAGGCTGTCAGGTAAAGGTGGCACCAAAACCCACCAGAAATACAGCCCATCTTCGTGTGACAGTAGCAAAATCATTATTCAAAAAGTGAATATCAGAGATCCTGGTATTAGTAGCAAAAGTACTTAGTGCATTTCAGTACTGAGCGGACAACATGAAGGTGAAGAAATTCCATGCTCCCACAGAAGCAGGAATGCGAACTGCATTAAGATTTGATAGCCAGACAGTGAGGACCTAAATTCCTGACAGCTTTTAGTGGAAAAACCTCCTCCACCCCACTGTTATCCTGTTGTCAGCAGGGATCCCCTCGTTCCACTGTAAAGTGTGTCTGCAGCTTCCTATTACCAGGATCCTCCAACTCAGCCTGCTATGTAGGGACACTCAGAGGCATAAGCTCATCCGTGCCCTGATGCAGGGACACCCAGCCCTAGAAAGTCAAGGTAATAGGGAGAAGAAAAGGGACATATATTGCACAGTTCATAGTCCTTTCTTGTGGAGGAAAAACGGGGTGCTACAAAATTTTGGAAAGACAAAATGAAAGAAAGGAAGCCTCCCAGAGGGAGAACGGTTGTCTGTCCTTTCCTCTGAAGTGACATTGGTTACGAGAGTTGCAGTGCAGGCTTACCACATTTGTTCTTACTTCCCTCCCTCATGTAGAGCACATTTATGGGCTGCTACAAGACAGTTGTATTTTTCTGTACTTCCCCTTTCATATATTCAATCAGAACAGTTACCCAAGATGGGAAAATACAGCCACCTTGTCCCCAAGAGCCTAACCCTTCCCTTCTGCTCAGAACCTTCAAGAGCACTAACATAGGCAGCTGTGGCCAACAGCGAAACAAACAGCACCATCTACTGACTGAACATCACCAGGAGCAGGTGACAGGGGAGGAAAACATCCGCCAAGCAGCCAGGGAAGACACAGGATGGGAATAAGGTTTAGGCGTTGCAAACTCTTTGCTGAATACCATTACTCCTTGTAACAGTCGTTTTGATCAAAACTTAGAGGTGACTAAACTTTCATACTTCCACTCTGAGTCCACAGGTAGTGAAATCTCATGAAATATCTTCCTCCTTCTAAACAATCTCTTTCATTAGTCAGAAATTTGCAACAGGGTATAGTAGTGTCCATTCAAACAGAACACAAAGAATTCTTCAAGTACAAATTTATTTCATACTAACAAGTCACTCTGGGAAAGGCTGACTTTTGGTATTATGGGATGCATTGGACAGCCAAGGCACTTCGTCAGCTGAATGCTGATCCATTTCATCTCCCACTCACAATACCAGCGCCCATGTGTGGATACCTTGTGCAACTGAGTGGTGCGCTCTGTACCCCTGTAAAACTGAATATGTGTATTGTTTTCATAGGCAAAGAAGAGACACTGGTAGTATTTTCACGGTCTTCCATCTCTCTCTAGGCATATTTGAAGAAACACCATTTCCAGAATGCCAAGACACAACAATTTTGGGAAGCTCTGGAAGAGGTATGTTTTGCATCCACCTAAACCCTTGCTAAAAAATGTTTCATATCTCACCCACTGATTTCAGTTTCTCAAACTTTTTTATATTCTGTAGCTGTTCTGTCAATGAGAAATCACAAGCTAGGCAGCTTCCCAGTCTATTCCAGTATCTCTTATTTCTAGCAAATATATATTATTTTCCTTTTTTTTTTTTTTTTTGGCATGAGACTGTGGGAGTGGAATAAGAAACAAGAAAGGAGGCCTTGCTAACAAATAGCCTGCTACTGAAACAATCCCCCACAACTCAACTCATTTACTGTGTGAAAACACCTCTCATCCACCATACACAGGGACCCCATACTCTCTCTTCTCTATCCAGATTCAGATGTTTGAAAGCTCTCAGTAGTATCAATTCCCAAGTAGTTTTTGTGCTTATCTCCCTCTCTAGCTTCTGAGTCCCAGTTGGGTCATCATCTGTGCCATCGTTTTCTGATCTTTCCTCTTCCTTGAGGCTGGACTATTTTTTTCCATCTATCTCATTATCCCCAAAAGCCCACCTGCATACTGCCACGTTCTTCCCTGATATTATTTCCTTTTCTTCCAACCCTGTGGACACTCACACAGCCTAAATTGTGCTTTTGTGTCTCTTTTCTAGTTCCTGTCTTCTCCTTGGTCCCATACTTCTTGCTCAGCAGAACTTCCTACTTTCTCTCTTTAGTGCTCTGCATTTTCACCTCATCTACATCATCTGGAGAAGGAAACACTACAAGTGACCCTAGGTCACTTCTCTCACAGGTGGCATCCTGGGGAGGTAGTGACAGCTATCAGTCCAGTTCCTAGGACAGATGTTCATGGTTCACAGAATGAATCAAATTTTACATTTGTGCAGCTGCTGGTGGTTAATACTGGCTCCTCCTTCACACTCAAAACAGGACACACTGCAAGGAGGCTTTTCTGGCTTTGAAAAATCTCCCTGTGTCCTTTCTGTCCTGTTCAGTTTTTCTGTCAGAAAAAAATGGGGAGATCTTAGAGCATGCAAGGGGCTTCAAAGGTTCCTCAGTATTTCTTGTCCATGTTACTGGCCAGTCTCCTGCCTACACATTTCTCATTTCTTCTGTCAGTGCCTAAGTTTCAAACTCATTTCTTTCTTCAATGACAGGCTTCATAATCTTCATAAAAGGATTTAATGGAGGATTTTTTGTTCTGAACCTGCTCTTTCCTTTGCCCCTTTCTGCTCTTCTTTTTCTTGATACCAGAGATACTTTTTCCTCTTAGGACTGAATTTCCATTTTCACTGCAACCTGCTCCATCATTCGTAGGCAAGTAATAAACCTGTGAAGGAAGTCATGGACACATGGACTAGGCAGATGGGCTACCCTGTTTTGGACATGGGAGATAATTCAGTATTCACACAGAAACGTTTTCTTTTGGATCCCAATGCAAATGCTTCTCATCCTCCTTCTAATCTTGGGTAAGTTCCTACTACAAATGTCGATTCAAACCAGGTAGAAACACTGTACATTTACCCTCTTCGTCTCACATACACGTAGGTAGTATTTTACTCATTCTTGCTAAACTTATTATCAGCTTTTTTTTTTTTTAAAGGAAGCCAGGAGGAAGTTAGATACAAATATTGCAAATTTAAAACAACATCAACCTTTTGTCTCAGGGTTTCTTTCTCAGAGTAGAGTAAAACTGGACAGGATCTCTCAGGAAACCCGATTTCCACACACAGTTCAGATTACTGGAAGTCATCTGTTGCATCACTGCAAACTGTAGTCTCTCAGACTAAGAAAACTGCCACAAAATTGTTTCTGTCCAGAATACTGGACAGATCAGATCAGATACTGTGATCCAAGTATTTTATACCACAGGAGTTTATTCCTTTCCTATATGGCCTAGGATCTATAACATATCACAGGGTCTTCACATACAATACAGGGTCTTCTCTGCATGTCTTAAAACCATGAGTTACTGAGAAGTAGATGGCCATGTATAAATGTCATTAATCCTCATCATGAACTATTTTTTCCCTGTTTTACTTAGGATCATATTGCTTAGTTTTACCCATTTAGAAGACAGCTATTCAGGCAAAGTAAGCCATCTTGGGCTCTTATGTGGCCTGTTTAGGACAGGTGGGATACTGTATTGGAGTATATTTGTTAAGTAACAGGTGACTAACCTGAAGGGAAATGAACTTTACCTGTGGGTTGGTGGACCTGCACAGAAAAATGGCTTGGCTGCACCATGGCATTAACCAGCTCATTAACTTTTCAGACCTGCCATTCTGTAATTTCTTAGCCAGCCCCAATTCTGAGGCAGTATAACTTTGCTAACGTTTCAGTGAAAGAAATTCAAATTAACCCATATTAAGAAGGTTTTGCTCCCTTGAACTGGACCAGTAACTTAATCGGTAAAACTTGCCAGTATGAACCACAACTAAATCAACCCAAATGCATTTTTTTTCATTAACTTCTACTAGCTCTTTCAATACAAAGGGCAAGAAAGAGCAGGGAGAAAATGAAGAAAGAAGAAAACAGTTGTGACCACTCTATTTCCCTCTGATTAAAAAGAAAAAAAGAAATGAGCAATAAGAAGGCTCAGCTAATGGGGTTTTGGATAGGCATCAAAAGAATTGTAATTAAATAACTACCCATGTATTTGCAACATTGCATTTCTCCCAACCTAAGCAGAAAATTTCATGGACAAAAAGTACAGCACTCTGCCATCTGAAGGATGGAGTTACAAACTATTTAGGCAAAATTACCTCTTTGTGTTAAAAATTTGACTTACTGCACTATGTGCTAAGGTAGCAGACTCAGGAATCCTACTTTTTTATTGACTTCAGTTTTTACAGTACATTGCCACTAGTAATTTCTTGAGTAGAAATCCCACTGTTCCTACCTTAATCTGTCAAGAAGCTGAGCTGTCCCTGCCATTGCTAAAGCAAAAGGGGAATTTATTTCTGAACATTTAGTTTTTATAAATTATTCACAAATAAAATGTCAAAATATGTATTATAATGCTGATATTATCTATCCTGGGACACACTCCCTTGCCTAAAAGTCAATTCACTGAACATCAATATCTCCTCTTTTGATTTAAGTAGTGAAAAATTCCAGGTCCTATGTATGCTTTATTCTCTGAATAGTCTCCTGAGCTGCTGGCTTGTTCCAAGTTTGTTCAGCTTGAAAGAGTCCTCTCCTGCATGCCAGCACTCCAAAGAAATGGAAGTTCAAAAACCTGTGCTCCTAAAGTAGTGCTGCTGGGCAAATGTGTAGCTGCAGCATAGTGTATTAGGAACACATACTCAATATGCGCAGCTAACAGGACACAGCTATTGTATCTTATGCTCAGAAGTACTTATGAATGCAATCTCAGGAACATGAAAACTAAATAAAATCCACCTCATTAAATGCATTTACAAAAACAAGTTAAAAAAAAAACAACTAAAAACATATATGGGTTTTCTCTTGGGAAACACAGTACCTCTCTAAATTTCATCATAGTAAGCTCCATAAGAGAACTAATAAAACTAGAAGTGTATAAATCTGTTCAAATATTTTTTTTAGGAGATACAAAACAATAAATCTTTCTTCCTGGAGGTAGGAGGAGATACCTTCATTTTTTTTATTTTCTGGAAGTTAATGACCATTCACTTAACCCAGGGTTATAAAGATAACTTATATTTTCCCATAGCACTTGTCACCAAGGGGGAATCCCTCTCAGTGAACTATAATATGCTACTATGGAACAGAAGCTGACTGCTGAAAAGGGCTTAATAATTTTAGCAGCCCTGTGCAGGTGGCTGACGTTACGCTCACAGCCTACTCTGCTGTCCCACTTCCCTGATTGCCTGGTCACAGTCTTGGTCAGGCTGTGCCATGGCTCCATTCCTGCCCAAACTTCTCAGCTTTGTCCTGGGCATGCCCTGGACTGAAGAATCTGCACCTACCCAATAACGTATACAAGGAGCTGAAGAGCAAGAGGTAAGGTCGCATTTGGCTCCCAGTGTTTTATAGTGAAGGAATTAGGGTTGTCTTGGAGAGGAAAAACAGGCTGGAAAAGGCAAGATATTAAGATATTAACTGTATCACAGTGGTTTCTTAAACTCTTGCATTTTTTCAATCTGTAAAAAAAGTTTTGTAATACTTAACACATATTTCAAGTCAGCATTGCAAAAGATTAACTAGTGTCTGCACAAAGCCCTAGACACATCAACATTAACACTGACACCAATTATTCACATATGATCATCTTTTACTAAATTAATTGCTTTGTATTCTGCTAGATTATTGCCTGACATTATTTAGTAAATGTATATGTACATAAGCACACAGATGGCTTCATAAAACAAGATACAAGCATTGAAACAAACAAAGACATAATGGAGGGGGTTTTGTACCATTTGCTTTCAGATGTCATTTGATTTTCTTTCCCATTAAATAATTTCAGTTATAAATGGAATATACCAGTCAAATGGAAGCTTGGGGATTCATCAGGTTATACTTTCTACAATGCATCAAATTCTGCAGGTAAATGTCTTCCTCTCTTTTAAGGATAATGAAATGATAAAACTTTTCAATATCCTTTTTCCTCTCTTTTAAGGATAATGAATGGATAAAACTTTTCAATATCCTTTACAAGAAATAGAACACAGAATGAACTTTCATACTTTCCAGTTTTCAGATCTGGGAACTAGCACACAGCTTGGCTGTACTGCAGTTACTAGTAATTGCAGTGATAAGATTACTATTTCCCCTGTACAAACGTTATGTCAATTTAGGCTCAGTTTCAGTGTAGTGCTTAAGCATCTGTTTAAATACCGTCCTATTCAAGGAAACATCTATGCATACTCTTATCTAAAATGTGCTAAAATCAGTTTGGCTTAGATATGGCCATTGTCCAGTCCAAGTAAAGAGGTGAAGTGGGAGGCTGATGAATGCTTCTGTGGCATGGTAAACTGGCAATTTGAGTTCAATTAAAGAAAAATAATTAGAAATTATTAATCACCTTTTCTAATGCTGATTTCAGAACTGAGAAAATTCCTAATGGGTTTTTTGATCATTGTTCTATTATGCAGTCAAATCTGAAATTCTTGTTCTATGCCTCCAGTGGACGAAAATATGGGGAAAAATTACTGACTTTTTTCAGATTTAAAATTACATCCCATTGAACTTCATAAATACTAAAATCACCTCATCTTTTCTTGTACTTGTTTGTTACTTATTTTAACTGTAATTTGTCTTTTGTTCTGTTTTTTTGGTTTTTTTTTTTAACCTGGTTGCTTTTAGTATTCATACAAAAGCAAACAAAAAACATCGTATGTCATGATACAATTCAGGAGTTAAAACAAAGAAATTTTCTTTCTCTGATTTCCACATGACCTTAGGGTGGGCTGCAAGGGGCTATTAACTTCACAAAGCCTGCAAAGTCTTGATTAGGCGCTTAGTTCTACATCCACAAAATTTCTGTCTTGCAGGGCAAACAGCAACTATAGGGAAAAATGCCTTTAGAAATACTTCGTATGTATCATCCAAACAGAAATGTGCTATTAATTACAGCCACCCTCAAACCACAGATTGAAGTTTTCAGTGGGAAATAGAAAAACTTTCATAAGTAGCATCACCAACTGGTCCAGGCCAAGCTTCTGAGACGGCAACATTCTTCAAGTATTTATTTTAAATGGGAAGATCCTTAAACGTGAGTGCTTGCATAAAGTCTCAGCCTATTTTGTAAATCCTTTATCAATAGTTACAAAAATAGAATCAAAGAAAAGTACAGGACAGAAGAGTTACAGTTAGTTGAAACAAGCTGAGGAATGAAACTAATGGAGGATAAACCTTTAAAAAATATATTTGCAAGAACTGCTTCTTTTCTATTTTTTACTTCTTACAATGACACTGAATCTCACCATCCTCACCCTACTCACAATGATCTCCATTTTAAATTTAACAAACTAGCTGGCCCAAGTAATTACCACAATTCATTGTTCTAAGACAAGAGCTGGCATTAATCAAAATCTGTAAAAACTCATCTTTACTCAGAGCCATTTAGAAATAAATAATGAAATAAATAAAATTAAGGTTTGGATCTTATTTTGATATTCATTAAAACCAAATAACACTTTTGGAGTCAAGGAAATCTCCAGTGAGTTCCACGTCATATAAGGTGCACAAACTAATCACTGTTTGTTTTGTAGGAATTACAATACCAGGTTCTCCTGATACTTTTCTGAACGTTAATCCAGACCACATTGGATTCTTTCGGGTGAATTATGATAGTCAAAACTGGGCCAGGTTAAGCACTCTTCTGCTCGAAAACCACAAAGTAAGTGGCATAATGTCTAACCTGTCTGGTGGGTCTCTTATAAGAGGTCTGTAGAGGAAGGGGTTTTTCTGCAAATAATCTGTATATCCTTGATCCCTCTTTTCCTCTTTTCACACAGAGTTTTTCACCTGCTGATCGCGCAGGGATTTTGGATGACGCTTTTTCTTTAGCAAGGTAAACTAATTTCCTGCAGAGATTTCAACACAAGTTTTTCACTTTCTGTTGCCTAATAATTAGAATTCATGCAACCCAGGTGATTGAAGGAAATTATCTGAATTTGGTATGAGCCTTAATTCTTTGTTGCTTTATCTTGTCCTCCAAAAGAGGTGCATTTAAGTATGCATTGCCAACTTGCATTATCAATGCAATCAAGAGAAATGCTCCCTTTCAGTACCATGGCAAGAAAAAAGCACGTCCTAGAAAGGGGTGTTTTCTCCATGTAATTAACAATAATAGTAGCACTCCAGAAGTAGTTAGGTATCCAAAAAAGTAGAGGCATGCCTACAATGCATACTAAGGCATTGGGTAGCTCCAACCTCAGCTGGTTTTTTTAGAAACTTGATTGGGAACTTCTAGATCTTGTGCCCAGCCATGCTGACAGATAAATTTTAGGTGATCTGTAACAGCCTCTAAGTCTAAGTCTCCTTAGCCTTTCAGGATGTCTCCAGCCAGCAAGTCCTTTCTTTTTCATAGTATTAATGTAGTCAGTTAAGGGCTGCCCACTTCTAGGCGCACTGGGCTGCTGCACAATATGAACAGGATTCTCACAACGGCACAATTCCTACAATTAGGCATAGACCAACAGTGATCCTTGGTTATCTCTTTGGAAAATACCTTCCAAGTTACATTCCAAACTACTTTCTCCCTCAAAAACTTTACTATTTCAGGCCTTCTAAAGTAAATAGTAAACCTAATATCTTTGAAGAAGCAAGTTCTTCAAATTCATTAAAATAACAGAAGTTATGTTTTCTCTTTCCACAGACCTGGACTTGTGACTTACTCTGTTCCCTTGGAGCTCACAAAATACCTAAGAAAAGAAACAGAGTATTTACCTTGGCATAGAGCTGTATCAGCCGTAACTTACCTTGCAAACATGCTTGAAGATGATACAAATCTCTATCCCCGGTTTCAGGTGATGAAGCAAAATAAAAGCCAATCCAGCTTGGGGCCACTGAATCTGATAGTTCAGAATCTCTAACAAGAATAATACTGAAGTTAAAGTGATTTTCAGTGCTGCTGAACTATCGATATTTACTTTTCATTACTGTTCTCTTAAAAAAAAACCCCACTAAATACAGTTTAGTAGTGGTATCTGAATTACCTGGATTCTGCGTTCAGGACCATGCACTTAGAGAAAAGAAATTATGCCTAATTATTCTTATAATCTGTCACCATAGGGAATGTTACAGACATTTATTAGTCAAGGCTGTCCTGCATTCAATAAAGAAGTATGTATAGGGCAGCAACATCTCTGACACCTGTTCTCAGCACCAAGGATGGCTATATTTCTATGTGGCAGTGAGCCAGTTTGTTAGTTAACCTAAAATACTGAATGTGATTTAATGGTCACTAAAGTAAGTATGTCCTGAACTCTCTATCATCTCTGGAAAGCTGTTGGGGCAGTGTGTCCTTGCTGTACCCCAGTCTTCATCTGGCAGCACAGATGAGGTTGGAGAGAAGCAGGTTGGCTTTGTCCTATCTGCACATCAGTATTGCAAGGACTCAGACTTGGCATGCTCTGGGGATCTGGAAAGATTGTGTGTGCCTGTTCGTATTACTTTTCATTCAAGAGATGCTAGTTCTGGGAAAAAATGAAGGAGAATAAACTATGAAAATAAATATATTATTATTTAAAGAAATCTGCACAAGTAACAACACCCTTTTTCTACCTCAGGAATATTTTCGCAACCTGGTAAAACCAATTGTGGATCAACTGGGCTGGGAGGATACTGGAGACCATTTACAGAGGTGGGACAATCTTTATTTTTTCCTTTTCATGTTATTGATGCATTCAATGAATAGTTAGCAATAGGAAAATATCTCTCTTCCTCCTTCTCTCTCTTTCCAAGGCTTCTTCGTGCATCTGTTCTAGACTTTGCCTGCAGTATGGATGACCCAGAATCTTTGAACAATGCTTCTCAACTCTTCAATAGATGGTTACAAGGAGAAACGTGAGTGCTCACATCTCTTGTGGTTTGTGAATAACACAGCATGTGACTGGGTCACTGATCTCGAGTAGGAAAGGGGGAAGAATATTTAAGTACTGTTTCTTTATTTTAGTATTGCTGCAAATCTCCGACTCATAGTATATCGCTATGGGATGCGGAATTCAGGCAATGAGACATCATGGAATTACATGTTCCAGAAATACCAAGAAACTTCATTAGCCCAAGAAAAAGAAAAGCTGCTATATGGCCTGGCATCAGTGAGGAACATCAACCTTTTGGACAGGTGATTTAAACACACATAGATTTCTCTTTTCCTACAGAAGCAACTGGTCACTGTTTGCTCATTCCCCTCTTCCTCTCTTCTGTGCTGTCATTTTGGTCAGATTACAGCATGAGGTATGCAACACATTTTCAAGGTCAGTTATCTAACCTGCCCCTCTGAGATCGCACCACAGCAGGAAAAAAGCCTTGTTCTTTTAGTGGAAAGATATTGAAGACATGGTAGTTGCTGTACACAATCAACAGCCTTCAGCTCTTCCAACAGTGCGTTTACTCTGTGCAATTTTAGTTGCTTAATAGTTAAGCATCAGGAGTAAATTAGTCATCCATTTCCTCTTTAATCAGTGAAGGGAGGCCAGACCTACAAAGCACTGCTTATCCCAGACCAGGAAAGGGGCTTAAAATCGATGGAAAGAATGGCTTTCAGGTGTTGTCAGTCACTCTCCATTGGCTCCAGTTTGCTTAGCCTAGATGTCTACCTTCTACATAGCTAAAATTAGGCAGCCTTGAGCAACTGTTATTAACAGTCCTATGAAGGCATCCATGTGAACTTGCAAATGCTCCCTGTGGTGCTGTGCAGAAGTACTCAAGCTAGAACCAAAAATGTTGGATTCATGCTGCTATGGCAATGATCAGGAGTCTGGATACTACCCCAGACTGGTCCAGGTGTCAGACTGGGCAAGTATCTCACCAGCTCTGCATAGGCGCACCAGCTACTTTAAGCGTATCCAATAACTTTGCATGTTGTCGTATCATGTAGCAGACGTGCATGCAAACAGCTACACCAGGGCCATTCACCACTCTTTTGGAGCCCTATCTAAATATCGTAACATAGAGCAGTCTCTGCTTTAGAGTTCCAAGTTTAAAGGAGGTGAACCAAGGAATTAGAGGAGATTCAGGCAGAGTAAATAGAGGAGTTAAAGTAATTGAAATAATGGTAGGAAGCAGCTGCATTCCTAAATTCTTGTGACCACAACAGCCATAATCTAAAGCCATTAAATAACAAATGGCTGACATGATTAAGACATTATTAGAATTAATTAGCTAGATCAGCCTATATTTGCAGAAAATAAAAATCCCTCCTAAAGCAGGGAAAGCTTGTCTCTTAATTTACTATTAAAATTACAAGCAAGGAGGAAAGAACAAACAGATTGAACAAAATTGTCCATTACATATAGGAAAAAAGAAGACAATCCTTAATCCCCACACAGAACAGCTTGAAAGGGTGTTCTTCTGCAGTTGCTGCAGTGAATCCATGACCATGCTACTCATCTCCCTGCAAACATGTGTGCTTCACCCTGTCAGTCAAAACCATCTGTGCCGTAACTGGAACTATAACTGCAGCACTTGCAGGCATGCCCTGCCCAAATGAATTTTAATTTTGTATTGTTTCCAAACAAGCAGCACAGATGTCAATGTGAGCAAGCCACCTGTGCTATTCATGCTTCCTGTAAGATCTTTCTTTAAAGTCTGGACTACTACTTTTTTTGGTGTTTGGCTGAACAGGCTGAACTACTAACTGATCCAGTCTTGTTTTCTCTACTTCATTAAAATATAGGAATAATAATGGGGTTTGGCTATTTTCATAAACCCTACCTATTTTGCTAAAGAGATTCCTAACTAAGATTTCTTTCAATACATTTATGTCTTGACACAGTTATGTTTTAGGTCTGTGTACTTTACCTTTAAAATGCTGTAGGAAAAAAATAATATTCCTGTTTGGAAATGGCTCTCATTGATTCTTATGGCATTTCCCTTAGGTATCTGAAATATATTTACAACATCAGCCTCATCAAAAGCCAAGATGTGTTCACAGTCCTGAGATACATCTCATATAACACCTATGGGAAAACAATGGCCTGGGACTGGATACGACTGAACTGGCAGTACTTAGTTGACAGGTACTCCAATGAACTCATTGGAAACTACATCCACCTGTAAATCTTGTTACATGCCATGCTGTTCTGTGTTTTCATTATACAGCTATAATCACTGGCCTTTGCAAAATGAAAACTGAAAGCTTATTCAACACAATTATATCCATTTGCTGTGGAAAAAGTACTTTGTTGCTAACTTGAAAACCATTCTTTCCCTAAGTGGTCACTACCAGTAAATGGTGATCAAGTAGAGAAAGTTTTACCAAGGCCATAGAAATCTGGTTATTGCATGGAAATTAGTGAATCAAGTCTCCACTCTTGCGACTGATTTCATAACAAGAAGACAGAGTATAGAATTGTTTGTTTTTTTTTTTTTTTATTTTATTCTAATGGTAACAGCAAGCAGCAGACATACAGTAGAAGTAACAGCAAACCTTTTAGCTTTCCTCCTCACTATTTGAGTGCTTTCTCTCTCCTTCCATCTCCTTTCTAAGTGCTTGGTGAAGGCACAGAAGGAAAGCACACCTGTAAGCCTAGAGCCGTGAACTGGATGGTTTTTGTATTGCCAAACAGCAATATTTCTAATTTCCAGCTTGAGACAATCAGTAATTACTTAAAAAAAAATTATTCCACCATAAGAGATCACTCCGTTAGTAAACATATTTAAGAACAGCTCAGATATTATGTAGGGGTGGTATTTTTCAACTGTTTTAAAAAATACTGAAATTTGAGTGTATCTGCTATATTGTAACACAATTAGAAGTTTAAGTTTCAGATTATTACGGTTTTGCATCAAACATCATTATTAAATTGGTTTTCTAGATTCACTATAAATGACAGAACCCTTGGTCGAATAGTAACTATTACCCAAACCTACAACACTGAACTCCAGCTTTGGCAGGTATGGTGACATCAATTCTCTTGGGTTTAAGTCAATATCTTTAACGATCTTCTGGCCAGGAAACTTTTTTTTTTTGGTCTTCTAAATGCATAAAGCAGCAGGAGTTAACTGTAAAACTATTCCAGTGCTATTAGCATGAGCTTATAGATCTCTCCCAGCCAAATTTACCCTTGACCGTGTATTTGTAAAAAGCTGCTTGCCCGATAGCAGCATTATTTACTTTTTTTTCTCTTTTCCAGATGGAAAATTTCTTTGAAAAATATCCTAATGCTGGGGCAGGAGAATTGCCTAGGAGTCAGTCACTGGAGCAAGTGAAGAGCAACATTGAATGGCTAAAGGAAAACAAGGACGAAATACAAAAATGGCTGGATGCACAGTAAGGCTTCAAAGTCTTACTTTGTGGAAAACATCAGGCACTCAGATCTTCAAAGATGTTTAGCAATGTGGATTTCTCACCTAGGTATCTTAGAGGACCAAGACGTAAAAATTTTTCTACAAACACTCAGGAGACCACTGCCAGAGCAATGTTTGTGTAGCTGCTTAGCAGGAATAGCTTTATATGTTGAGAGCTGAATTTCCTGAACAAACAGGACAAAGGTTTAAAGTCACTCAAGGCAGAAGTGATGGCAGAACTGGAGTCCTCGCTGATCATCTGGTCTCACTCCTTAATGCACACCACTCTGAAAAGCTACTTCTTGGTTCACACAGAGGTATATCTAGTACACTCAGGGATCCCTTTCCAAGTGCACCTCATAGGAGCTTTCTCCTGAAGGAAAGGGAATTAAACAGTAATTTTAACATAGCCTGAAAATCATCCCCTATATTTATAGCTGTAAAAATTCTACATCTGGGATTTAGGTTTGCTTTTTGATACTACAGAAAGGCCAGTTAAGCTTTCCTCTCAATTGATTTTTGAAGTTCAACTACCAGTACACAAGGGATCAATATTATCAACTTCTTTTTCAATGTTATTAGTTGGGATTCTGTAGCTTAGGGTAGGAGTTGTCTTGGTTATTTTTGTCTTACTTCTAAATCTTTTCAAAAAAAAAAAAGAACTTGTGGCAGTCAATACTACGAACAAGACATGCTTTACGTACTGTTTGTTTTCTTATAGAAAAATAAAATTAAAAAGTCTACCTGAAACCTCAGTCTCTTTCTCATGAAGTGATGAAACTTCCTGGGTTGTAGAAAAACAGCTGTTAAATAGCTCAGCTGTGCTGTACATAATAGCTTCAGTGACTTCTGAGGGGGGAAAAATCTATTAACTCCTCTGAGAAAACACAGAAAAAATGGCAAATGCACCCAGAGGGATCAGATGAGTCCCACTGCTGCAATTCAGTCTATTGCAGGAATACAGACAGCAAAGAATGAATTCTCAGTCCCAAGTCCCTCTGCCCTTGTGATGCTGGAGAAAGGATCAGGCCTACTCTGCCTGTCTCTCCCAAGCTGGAAGCTGGAGGGCTTTGGAGTTCCCAGATTTCCATGTGCTGTGTCCTGACACTGTATGAGCAGCAAATGTGAGCACCTCCTTGCCTTTTCCCTGGTCTCCTGAGCGGAGACCATAACCAGCTAGAGCCAGTGTCTGTCCACATGTCCTGGGAGCAGGATCACAGAGCACCTCAGAGTAGGCAGTCCCAGGAGATTTCATGCACAGCTGTCAGGAAACTGCAGTTGGATTGGAGGACAGAAGCATGGAAAAGCACTTCTCTTACCTTCATCCTGCAATGCTATTCAAAGGGAAGAAGAGATGACTCTAAGGTACAGAAATTTCGTACAGGCTATGTGCCCAACTCTGGGCCTTGGTACGGCACAGAGGACTGCAGAACAACTTATATAGTCCCAGATGGAAACATTTTACTCCTCTTCCATGCTTCATTCAAGGCTGGTACTGTTTTGGGCCTCTCTCTAGGCACCCAAATAGCTGTGACAAGACCAGACAAATCCAGTGCCAAAGTCAGCTGTCCTGTTGTACTGCTTTTGGCTGGGATAGAGTTAATTTTTTGCACAGTAGCTGGTGTGGGCTATGTTTTGGATTTGTGCTGGAAACAGTGTTGATAAAACAGGGATGTTTTCATTACTGCTGAGCAGTGCTTACACAGTGTCAGGGCCTTTTCTGCCTCTCACACCACCCCACCAGTGAGGAGACTGAGTGCACAAACTGGGAGGGGACACAGCTGACACAGCTGATCCCAACTCACCCAAGGGATATTCCATACCATAGTGCATCATGTTCGGCATGTAGAGATGGAGGGGAGAAGAAGGAAGGGATGGATGTTCAGAGAGATGGTGTTTGTGTTCCCAAGTAACCATTACGTGTGATGGAGCCCTGCTTTCATAGAGATGGCTGAACACCTGCCAACTCATGGGAAGTGGTGAAGAAATTCCTTGTTTTGTTTACTTGCATCCACAGCTTTTGCTTTAATTATTAAACTATCTTTATCTCAACCCCTGAGTTTTCTTGGGTTTCTTTTACGTGCTCAGTTCTCTCCCCCATCCCACTGAGAGAGAGTGAGTGAGCAGCTGTGTGAGGCTGAGATGCCAGCTGGGGTTAAAACGTAAGACTTGTCAAAGGAAAATGTCTGCAAACAAAACATGGCAGGATTTTGACTAACAGTGGTTACAATTTGCTACAGACACCAGCTGCTCTTCAAGGTGATGAGGTGACAAAGGGCCAGGCAATTTCTTCCAGTTTTTCTTGTTGCTCAGATTCACACACAGAGGACAGTGAAAGTGAAGCAGCTGCCCACACCCAAAACTACCAGCAGCACATGGGGAGCAGATTGCACTTGGGCAGCTGCCAACTCAGTACAACATATGACAATTCACCTTCACTATTTTATTCTTTTGATGAACTGAAGGAGTAGAAGCCAAACAAAAACTCTCTTGGTTTCAAGGTCACAAACGGGTTTTGTAGCATCACACAGTAATGCTATCAGCACGTTGTATCACAACGTGAGTACAATCATCTCTGAAAAATTTTCTGTGCACTGTCAGTATGTTTTGATTGAAGGTTTTCAACTTCAGTTGGCCATGATGTGCAACACTGCAAAACCAATATGAAGATGTTCAGGCACACAGCTCAGTTGTTTTCCCTTTCTGAGATGATTTAATGAAATTTTGGCAAAAAGAACTGATACTATTATTCATACATTTCTAACACAAGTCACTGTAGAAAGAGAAGTATGACTATTATGGGACTGGTACAAGATTAAGAAGTTACTTTAAGATATTTTTATCCCTTGTTACATGTAGCCCCTACTACCACCAAGTGGGACCAGGCTGGCCAACCTTGTCAGGTACAGTAGTAGGCCTTCATCAAGGAAAACATAGGAAGTAATGAGGATTTTCTATGATGCCGGAAAGCTACAGCGAAAGCAGCCTTCATCCAAATCACACAGACAATACCACTGTTTCAGACAAGACACATATTGGTAGCATTGTGTATCGCTGTAGTAGAAAGAATAAAAAAGCTCAGTCAGAGACAGAGAACAGAAACATACCACTGAAGCACAGAGAGGAAGAGAAGCCAAGGACAAGCCTGAACAACTACTGAGCTCATGATCCTGGGTGAAAGGGGGAGAAAAGGAGATTTAAAGAGTGAACCAAGCAATTGCCACCTGTCATTTGATTCTCACTCTGTTCAGGAAGTTGCGACCAAGTGCAGCTTTTGTGCCTGAGCCACACTGGATCAGAGAGAGTTTTGACTAGTGCTTGGATACTTTTGATGTTACAGAAAGGTTAGCTGGATTTCTATACTGATCTTAAGTGGGTAGAGGAACATGGAACTAAGTCCAAAAGCCCCAGAAAGCAGCTGCTTTTGTGATAGGGTAAAGTTTCTGTCAATTTTAAATAATGTTCTCTAGATTATGCAGTGCTCTTGCTACCTTTAAATGGCTCATGGAGAATGTACTGTATGGCATGTGCCTCTTTCAGACTGTTTGTCCGAGAAGGATAACAAATCTGGTACATGCTAAATCTTTCAGTCAGGAACTAGTGCATTTATAAATAGTCTGTGATAAGCTTAAGAATGCCAATTTGAAACTGAATCCAAAGAAATGTGAACTGTTTTAAAAAGAGATAATTTTCCCTCGGTCATTCGATCAGCAAGGAAGGAATTTCTACTGATAAAGCCGAGTGAGGGAGTGCAGAACCAGCTGGTCCCTTAGATTCACACAGCTTTTTGAGGCTCTGCTGTTCCTGTTGTACTACACCAAAAGCTATTGCATGCAGTGAGGCAGAGAAACATCTTAAGTAATCAAAGTGCAATGTGGTAGAGTTAGAGGGGCCACTTACAACTTTTGCAGTGTTGCCTTATACCAGCTCTGCAAATCTGTCTCATATCAGCTACAGCTGTGCATCCTATAGAGCCTGAGCCCATGGGCCCCAAGAGGCTGTAAGCCTGATAGGAGCATGAAAATGCTTTATCTTGATAATTCAGGTAAAGAAACAACTGAAGACATTGTCTTACTGCACAGAGCAAAAAAATGAATAGCACCAATGGGAACACCAAGGCGTCTACAACTCTGCGACTGAGCCAGTTTCTAAACCAGTAGTTAGGATCACTGTGAGTATGCAGACATAAAGAAAAGACCCCCACCTCAAACATATGGTATGTCTGTTGAAACAGAACGTGACTAGGAAGTATCCCTCCAGTCTTCTCACAATAACCAGTGCCATTTCTTGGCATTTTGTGAGATGGCATCTTCCAGCAGCTTTTGGGACTCAAGGTGAGAGGGAAAAACCTCCCAAGTGTTTACACAGAATCCAGTTGACCCAGAGGTATTCCATTAGAAGTCAGTTGTCCTGCAGGTATTTCAACTTCACATCCACACCTATGGCAGTTGAATGTATGCCTGTATGTGGAAAACTGGTACAGAAAGATATAGGTATATGAGACTAAGGAAATAGTCTCTAGCTCACAGGGACTACAGTGGTTCACAAGGCTGCCCAGATACCTGAATTTTTCCAAGATGTGCTTCAGAAAAAAACCCTATGAATATATTTATAAAGCATCTGAAACGTATATGGTTCAGGTTAAGTCTGAGAGTTTCTGGCTTCCCAGTGTACATTCTAAAGAGACATGAGGGAAGAGCAAATCCTGAAAATATGACCACAATATAATAGCTAAGAAATACCACTAGTAAGTAGCACTCACTAGTTGTTTCAGTAATCTGTCACTTGCAAAAACCTTTCCATATCAACCCTCCCTTCTTCACAAATTGATGTCCAGAGACTGATACCAAGCTGACATCTGCTTGCTGATGGTTTAATGATGCTGAAACAATATGCATGGATGGTCTCAAGAACCAGATAGTCAGGGAAAGGAAGACATCCAGGCATGAGAGAGGACTGGAGCCTAACTCTTCAAAAGGAAAGCTGGAGGTACACGGTCATTATTTTAGTAAAACGCAAAAGTTAATTTGAAATAGATGTTGCAGTTATAAATGTTATATCCACCACACAACCTTCACCCAGCTTAAACCATGAATGTTCATTTTCCTTTGGAGATGGATGAGAAGGCCAGGTGACTTCTAAATATCCTCCCCAATATTTTCTTTAACTGTTTGCAGTGAACAAGGGACTGGTCACTGATATTTCTTCCAAGGAGTGCAATGCCAGATGTGGGTGATGAGGTTCTGCCATTCCAGAGTTCCCATTCTGTTTTTCCTACTGTCAAATGCCTTTGTACACCACAGGTCAGCAAAGAAGCCTCTCCAACCAGGAACTGCAAACCCCTGAGCTACAGAGCTTATATCTGTGGCAGCTCTGCAACTTAGGGCTGGTTTTTATGTTTTTCTCAAAGAGGGATCCTGAAACCAAAAAAAAATGCAGGATGCACTCAGGAGGGTAGCTAACATAGCTATTAGCCAGAGCAAAAGTTGTGGAATTTCATGCCAAAAAAAGGCGTTAAGCTGTAGGTCAAGTTCTCATAAGCCAAAGGCCTTACTGTGGCAGCCTAAGAGGAAGATTTTCCGGGTGTCTGGTGGGCAGCCAAAAACTGATTGGATTCATTTATTTTAGCAAATAGTCACTTTCAGCAAATTGAAATTATGGCCCACCCAGGTTCCTTAAGCAAATTCAGCTGGAGAAAACACTACGGACCTGAAGTTACATAAACCCTGATGAAAAGTCATCATCCCTGCTTTTTCTCGGGCTGGAGCACTTGCAAAGAAAGCAAACAGATCGAGGCTCAGTTCTGCCTCCTCCACAGAAATGCACGTGAACTCTTCCACATGATTCTACTGGGCCTGGTCTTTCAAGTTTTCCCATGGTATTTAAATAATAGCCAGAATCAAAAGTAATTAGTAACTTCCTAGTTTGTTGCTGCACATGAGCACGTGATAACACAGGATTGCCAGACTTTTTTATTAGTATTTTATTACAGAGTATTTTTATCATTACTTTAAGTAAAGATGGATATCCTCAACAGAGGCTGCTAATAAGCTTAGATCTGTATCAATATGCCCTAAGTAATTAGAAATATAGAGGAGCACCATTCCATAGTACAGTGGTTAAAGTAATAGCCTGAAAGAGCAGACTTGGTTTAAAATTCTCTCCAGCAGAAATGATAATTCATGAAGTCTTCCACTTTCCGCACAAAATCTCCAGCCACTGCATGTAAGGGGCATTCCTCTCCTCCAGTGCTCTTGTAAATGCAGCTCTTCTTTTACTCTACCACCTCAAGGACTCCAAACCAAAAGTCTCAGTCCTGTGAAAGGCCATGTGTCAGGCAAGACAAGACTTCAGCTTTTCATTTCCTCAGCAGAAAACAAAACTTCGTTCAAGCTGCACAGACACACTCCCCTTCTCCTACTTCAGGAGAAAAACAAACAAAAATGTGCTCCTCCAGTGAATGCCCCAAAATAACATGACTGTTGGCTTCACAGACAAGTTGTTCAGCTCCCTGGCCTAACTGCAACAGAGGAAAGATAAGCTCCAGGCATGAAAGACAACTAGTGCAAACTAGGAGGTAAACCAGAGCAAACTGCCCCCTCAGGTATCACCTTAACCACAAAACAGAAGCTCACAATTGAGCAATTTGAGAAGGGCTGATGCAAGCTGGGGCTGGTTTTAGTGAACATTGAGTCAGTCACCACATATTACAAAAAAGAACAGCCAGCAGAGCCAACAACACATAGTTAATATTGAAACGCCACAACCAAAGGCAAGGTCAGCCATGGCTAAAATCAGATTGTAGGAGGAGGAAATCAGGTATGACACCAAAGGCCACATCTTAGCTGGCACTAGCGTGGCCCAGTCAGAAAGTCAGGGCCAGGCCAAAGAATGGCATTCATGCAAGCAAGGTGCTACACCAACACATCAATACAGTGCCTTCCGCTCCGCGCCCTGGACAGACCCCTCCTCATGTCCCCTACCCATGGGTGCAGATGCACAGCCAGGAGAACACTGAGCAGAGCAAGAAAGGTTTGGGCATCTGTGCATTTTGAATCAACAGAGAACAACTCATTTGGCCAAAACTGCTCATTCTGCTCTAATGGGTGGGTGGGTTTACTCAGGAAAAAGACATTTTTGGGGTACCTTCTGGGATGCCCAGGTGAACATGGAAACAGTGTGCAGGACAGGGAAGCAGAGAGGCAGTTAAGTTACCAAAGCAAGCTGACACGCACGTCCTAGTGACACACACAGCTTGTGTTTTGTTTATTTAAACACACTTGGCTTAGGGGTTAACAGTTCTGCAGAAAATATTTAAGAGCTCTTTGCAAAATATTGAAGGCATTTTTATTCTTTAGTCAGGACTCCTTGCATAGGAGATTAATGCAATCTGTCCAAGACAAATCAGATGGGGAAAATTAGGGACAGAAAAAAAGCAAGCATCAGAAAACATATTAGTGAAGTACCATTAAGTTTTTACTATGGGAAATATATTATTTCAAAAACATATGTTGAAGCAAAACATGAATTTCCTACTATAATTAGGAGTTATTTCTCAAATACTTCTTAAAATTTAATACAAAAATTTCGATCTATTTACTGTGTTCTCTAGAAAAACAATGAGTATTGGTGGTCTGGGAAATACGGTTTGTCCTTGTATTGGATTGTAACAGCTACAGTGATTTTATGGTTAAACAAATCTTGAGCAGTGGAAATAAATAGGATAATCATGAAGATGCATCATAGTGATAGACTTCTTTTCCTCTTAAAGAAAGAAAAAAACCTACTTTATGGGAGATAGAGGACGTGTCATAAATTTTTTCCCCAGCTTTACTTCTTCACAGTGTATTAAGAGCAGCCTCTAGTGACAGTTGGTAGCCATTACATTTAATTATACTGGCTTTAACACAGCGTGCAGAAACAGAAATACCTCCTTAACTATTTATAATACAACTTCAAAAATTAAACAAACCAGCCCCAACCTGGTCCTAGCAACCAGTCATTAGGCACCCAGGGGCTTCTAAATAACATTGCATAAAACTACTTAACCTAGAATAAATGGCAATCACTAAGGGTAAAATTTATAGGTATAAAAAAATAACAACCAAAAATTTAACCACATAATAAGCTTCTGTGTTACTTCGTAAAGTTACATTTAACCATTTTAACCATAGAATGGCCTGGGTTGGAAGGGGCCTTAAAGACCATCTAGTTCAATCCCCTTGCTGCAGCCAGAGATACCTTCCACCACACCAGGTTGCTCAAAGGCCCATCCAATATGGCCTTGAACACCTGCAAAGATAGGGCACCCACAGCTTCTCTGGGCAGCCTGTGTCAGTGCCTCACCACCCTCACAATAGAGAATTTCTTCCTAATATCCAATCTAAACCTACCCTCCTTCTGCTTAAAGCCATCTCCCCTTGTCCTATCCCTACATGCCCTCGTATGATGTTCCTCTCCAACTCCCTTGTAGGCTCCCCATAGGTACTGGAAGGTGCTATAAGGTCTCCCCAGAGCCTTCTCTTCTCCAGGCTGTACAACCCCAACTCTTTCAGTCTGTCTTCACAGGAGAGGTGCTCCAGCTGTCTGAGCATCTTTGTGACCCCCCCTCCACTTTTGGTCCAATAGGTCCATGCCCTTCTTATACTGGGGGCCCCAGAGCTGAACACAGTATTCCTGGTGGGGTCCCGTGAGAGCTGAGTAGAAGGGTAAAATCCCCTCTCTCACCCTGCTGGCCACACTGCTTTGGATGCAGCCCAGGACACAGTTTGGCTTTCTGGGCTGCAAACATGCATTCCTGGGTCATGTTTAGCTTCTCATCCACCAACATCCCCAAGTCCTTCTCCTCAGGGCTACTCTCAATCCATTCTCTGTTCAGCCTGTATTTGTGCCTGGGATTGCCCTGACCCGGGGCAGGACCTTGGCATTTGTCCTTGCTGAACTTCATGACACTCACCCAAGACCGCCTCTGAAGCCTGTCAAGGTCCCACTGCATGACATCCTTTCCCTCCAGTGTGTTGACCACACCACACAGCTTAGTGTTACTGGCAAACTGCCTGAGAGTGCACTCAACCCCACTGTCCATGTTGCCGACGAAGATGTTGAACAGCGCTGGTCCCAATACCAACCTCTGAGGAATGCCACTCATCCTTAGAAATTGCTGAGAGTGCAAATTATGTTTCAAAAAGCAGTGGGCACTGCCATGATGAACCAAAAAGGCAAACACTCAGAACACAAAACAGTCACAATGCGCTTGCGCACACATCTGTATACAGAAGGTGTGCTGCATTCTGGCATGATGGCTATTTTACCTCAAGCAGTTGTTTGCAACTAAAAAAAAAGCTTCCTAGCAAAACCAGGCATGTGTAATTTGCAATCCTAAATGCCCATAAACTCCCTAACATCATTCTGAGCTAGGTATTTTTTAGCTTTTTTCACCAATAGCAACTGAAACATTAAGAAGATATTTCATCTTCTTACAAACTTGACCTTTTTGGACACACACACACAAACACACACACACACTTGTGCTTCGAGGGATTGTGGAAACAAGCACCTGCCTGTGATCATGTGGGGTGCCTGTGCTCAGCAAAATGCTGAGGGGTCATGGCAGGACCCAAACAAGCTCTGGCTGCTTGAGGTGTGGCAGGGAATGGCAAAGCCAGTTCCCCCCAGAGGCAGTGTCTCCCCACAGTCCTGCCAGTAGCCCAAAACAATGCCCTTAGCATTTCCAAAACAGGCTTGTGTTTGTTTTTTTAATCCATTGCTTTGGGAAGTCATATGCTCTTTTATTTCTCACTGAAAAGAAGTTAGGAAATATTTGTTTAAGAAGCCTGAGCACCTGCCTTTAAGTAATTTCTTCATTAACAGAAGGAGGACTCATCTACCGCTGCCTGTGGCGGCTGCTCTCCTGCAGACATGGCTCTGCCCAGACCTCTGAAGAATTGTTCTGGCCAGTCAAGCTTTGCTTATAGAAAATGAACCCAGGCTCACAGTCATGATAGTGTCTGTAACATGTTTGCAGTGTTACAACGGGAGGCTGGAGAGGCAGGGAGAGTTCAGGAATGTTGTCCCAGGCAGGACAGCAGCAAGGCATCAGGCTGTCCTCTCAGCACCTCAGGGCAGCACCTGGCACAGGCAGTGCAGCCCCTCTCCCTCAGCCAGCTGGGCAGGCAGGCTGGAAGGAGAGGCTGCCAGAGGGATGGGCTCCCTCGAATGGCTGGCTTCCCATGGGCTATGGAGAACAAAAGGTTGCACCCAGTGGGGGGCAGTGCTCAACCCGGTGGACAGGAGGGTTTGGAACATCAACATTTGGTCCTGGTATTCAGGCATGTCTGCTGCCTCCCCTCACACCTACCTCCTCCGATGGGGTGGCCTTGCTCTTGCAGTCTGAGGGGACTGAGGCCTCTTGCAGACACTCATCTCACACCAGTCGAGCTGCTGGTTCACCGTTTTGAAGCATAGAGCCTCTCCTGAGAGTGCAGGTGGAGGTTCAGCCCTACCACTGGGCTCTGGGCCACAGCTGAGTGGGGTTCTGTGGCCTGGCATTCCCTGCAGCTACACCCCTCCAGCACCTGGGGCAGCTCTGGCATCATCTCCTGTCCCTGGCTCTCCCCAGGTCACCACCGTGAGGGAGATACGTCTCTCTTAGGGGTCCCTGAGCTTGCCAAGTGTTTGTGTCTCCATGTAGCAGGCAGGGCCATGGGAGGGAGAAGGAAAGGCCCTGCCACCATCCTGCGTGACCTGCAGCGCACAGTGCCCGTGCAGGAGGCTGGGCAGCACCCAAACCTCGGGCAGGTCCAGTCCCCCACACCGCTGGTGCACCCGGGAGGCCAGGGGCGGGTGGCCGGCTGCTCTCCTTAAAGCACTCATCGGACGCTAATCCAATCATGCCGCTAATGAAATCAGGCTGTGCCGCTAATGAAATCACCCTGCAGCAGGCAGCAGGGCTTCACGGCGCTGCCGCTCCCAGCATCGGGCCGGCCGTGCTGGTGGGCACCCTCCGCCGAGAGCCCCCAGAGCCACTCCCGCAGCACGGGCTCCAGGCCTCTGCCACCGCGGGCCCCGTCCTGCCAGCAGGCAGAAGGGAGCAGAGAGCAGGATGGCTCAGAACAAGACATCAGTTCTTGGTTTTCAAGTTCCCGGTTTTCCAGTTCCCTGCCAGCATGGGGGCTGCTCTCCACGTGTCCTGGGAGGGGACACCGCCTCGGCCGAGCCCTCCTCAGGTGATGGCCTCCCCAGACCATGTGGCAGGGATGCTCGGGAGGGAAGCTGCTGTCTGCAGCACTCGTGGAGATTGCACAGCCAGCTTTGGGATAATGCTGCTAATGAGTATCTCCCACAAATTAGCGGAGAAGCATCCCACCGCCCTGGCCCTGGCCTCTCTGGGACTTATTCCCAAGTGTTCCCTGAGTATTTATCAAAACGAGAAAGGGCACCCTTTTCCTTATGAAATGCTTTACGTCTGATACTATCATGCCAACAGGCTAGAAGGGGATAAAAAGTATGCTAATACTGTTTCCTTTAAATGTCTTTTTTTTCTCAGGAGACTTCTGAAGATGCCACAAAATATGTCATATCAATGTTTGTTTTTTACTTTAAAAGCTGCGGGATGGAGGGGAGCAAATTGAAGCATGCAGCTCATGTTTGGAGCGAGGTCTACCTTAAATTGGATGATTCTTTTTTTTTCTTCTAGCAACTTGGAGCTGAAAGAAATGAAGGAGATGGTGATAACAGTACTGTTTGTATGAAACTTATTCATAGCAAAGACTTTAGCATTCTGCAAGCTAGTGTGCTCCTCAAAAGGTCTGCTAGTTAATTGGCACGTTTTTTAAGGGATGATTTTAATGGTGTAGGAGGCATAAGCCTTTGTAAATAATATTATCTTAAATGCAGAAGGCCTTATCATGCACTCCTTGCTCAGGCAAGTCTCCTCTTGAGATCATCTGGAGTTTTGTGTAAGGAGCACAGAATCAAGTCCATAATGACCCAGCTGCTTAATCAAGTGGTACAATTCAAGCAGTTTTTAGGCACATCTGCTAGACATCAGTACTGCCGTGATCTCACTAGAGGGAGCAATTTATTTTGAAATATTAGTCAATATTAGCTCAGCGCTTAGCTGGGCCACCAGTGGGTCAAAATTAAGAAGACTTTTCTCAAGCAAATACACATTTTAAGATACAAAGACAAACAAGGGGAATAGAGAAATGAAAAGACAGTGATAGTTAAAAATTCCAGCTTCTGAAACAATGAGTTGTAAACAGAAAAAGGATTTTATGCAACATATGGAGATGATTTTTATAATGCTTTTCCTGCTGAAACATCTACAGTGGAGGTTCTGTTCCTGTTTCCAGTAGAAATTCCTGTTTTCAGGAATTACAGATCATTTTGTTTGGCCCTTGATGTGAGATTTTAAAACATGGATAAGCTATTCCCTTTTCTTATTGTAGGCTGTAAAAGGAAATAAATTCCCAGATGCATCGAGATTCTGAGAAGCATTGCTAGCACTCAGGCTCTGTCAACATTTCCATCTGAAACTATTATTTAATGTTGAGTCATAAACACCTTTCTGTAAACATTTATTTAGTGCCTGACAAGATCTCCTCTCTAAAGGGGTGGGGGATGGTGTTTTTCCAGAAAACAGGGGTTTAAAACATTTTTAATGATATCTTTAAAGGCTGTGTTCTAAATCTGTCACGGTTCAATACTGTCCTTATTCAAATTCTATATTGGGGTAAGTTTGTTCTGGACTCATACAGTGCCTGGCACAGTAAGGTTCTCAGAGACCCAAGGCACTGCAGCGAAAGCAAATAATACAGATTTAATACTGACTGTGTTTATGCAGTCTGACCCTGAGTACTGCTTAGCTCCTGGGTCCTGCTGTCTGGCTCAGCTACGTCTTGACTCTGTGTTGGGGTGAAATGTGGGAATGTGATCCCTCTGCTTTGCCCCCTGCCCAGTCTGGAGGGAGGAAAGGGGGTCTGTGGACTAGCAGGGAGCCAGAGCGACCTCCCTGAGGTGTGGTAATATGAAGCACCGCTGTCCCACAGGCAGGACACAGCCACCAGGATTTAATCCCTCCTCACAAAGCCCAGATGATCAGTTTGTACATCTGTGTGAGCAGAGGCTGGGTCTTTGTTTCATGTGCTCAGCAGTCTCTGTGTGCAAGATCACTGAGTCTGTTTGCTCTGGTGGGTTTTGGATACAGCCTTTAAAAGCCCTAAACTTGCCATATGGTCCACTAAAGAGGAGCCTTCTTTCTATGGAGCACCAACTGCGTGATACAATTTGCAGGATGAGAGCTGAAAAGTTCTGTGTGTTAGTAAGTGAAATAACATCACTGCCACCTCCCAGATGTATTAGACCAAAATTATTGTTACGAGCAGAAATTACAAGCATCACAGTTAGCTGGAGATGGTGTTGGCTCTGTGCCTTATTGAAACAAAAATCAGTTGTTATTTTCCAGATCTGACACACACAAAGGATGGCTTACGCCCATACCCTTGCTGCATTTCAGGAGGCTGGGTGGAGGTGTGTGCTCCACGCTCCCCCAGGCTCTGGCCGCGTGCTGGTACAGAGAGCACAATGTTATACTTAAGGAAGCCGTGCTGGTGATACAGCAGGATCTGCCTGGATCTAGGTGCCATTTATCACAGGGTAAGAAACTGACCCCAAGGAAGGGAAGAGGAAAAGGAGGGCTGTGCAATTTTCATCTCTGTCACGACCTGCAAGAAAAGCCTTGCTTTTACTGCTGCTGACATTTTACTGTTGAGAAAATCAAATCTTATTTTCAGTGGAAAATTTTAAAAGGATGGTTAGTGCAAGTGAGTGCAGATTTAAGGCTACCGTCAAAAGTGATTGAATAGTGGAAGAAAATAACTTTCTATAGTTTTAATCTCTACTAATCCACAAGGTTGGGGATTTTTTGCTGCAGACTGAAATTTTCTGGTAATACTTTATATAAAAAAATCCAGTCCTGGTTTATTATACTTGCTTTAGTCTACAGGTGAATAGAGATTTAGTAGATGTGCTGTCAGGCAAGGAGGAAGCAAAATCTGACAGACCGACAGAACGGGCCTAATAACCAGTTCATACAGAAAGTCTTTTGTTAACATTGATGTAGCTCCTTTGCTAAGAGACCAGGCAAAAATCTGCTTGGTTCTTTTAGCAAAGCACTGACACACAAATCAAACCTTAACTATGTGAATATCACTGAGCTTTTATATGTATATCTAGTGTTAGAAATTTCAAAATATTTGCATGTTCATTTAATTGCTGAGGGATCTCCCACTGCTTCAAGAAAATTTCCAGAAAGAAAATTCTGAATGCTTAAAGTAGATTTTAAAATATTGAACAAACATGGGTACAAATTGCTTTCATATGCCTGCCTTCCAGCTTACAATCATTTCTGGTGACACCTGCCAATGTGTGTGTGTATATATATATCTCTATATCTATATATCTATATCTATATCTATATATATATATATATCTGTTTCTGTTCTCTTAGAATTATTGCAGTGCCTATCTTTATTGTATTGGGTCAGATAGTATTGATGTAATTGAATGGTAAGTAGCACATAGGAGACCATGTAATATCTAAAAATTCCTTTTGCAGCTTGGCTCAACTGAGGCAGCAGCAATAGCCTGGATTCTGGAATGCTTGATTTCTATTATTGAAAATCCTGAGTGGCCTGAAACCCAATCTAAACATGTATGTATGTAAAGTGCACTAAAGTGTACATAATCTTTTAATATTTGATAAATCCATAATATTTAGTTGTCCATTTCACAAGAAACTTCTTTACGGACCAAGGCTCCTTTGGACTAGCAGCAGCGTCATCTGGACCAAGTTAGCTCTTAACATAACCAATTTATGATTTTTTTTGTTTACCATTAAAATGTGTTTCCAGATTAATAGAGATTGAGATTCTTAGCATTACAGGCATTTTAGAAAAACTTCAGAGGGCCCTGTATTGCTATTATTTTAAAATGTTTGGTATTACATGTAAAGCCAAACATGTTATATGTAAAAAATAAACAGAGATGTTGCAATTTTTGCAATCCTCAAGCACAAATTTCTTCCTTTCCCACATTTTGTTGGAGGAAGGAGGCTTAAGCCTCTGCATCCACCAAAGTACACCTAGTTCACATGAGCAGATTGCTGTACAAAATCCACAAAGGCATCCAGTAATCAATTCTTTGGAGGAAAGTGGGTTCATCTATTTTTGCTACAAGGAAAAGTTGTTCTTTGCAAAAAGACCTTTGCCCTTTGCCATGTGAATTAGCAGTACACTGCTGTTAGTCTAAGTGGATTAAAAAAGGGTAAAGACTCCTGGTCCATGAAAGCCTGCTCTATAGCTAGATTTTGTACAAGTGTAACTGTGTCGGCTGTGTGAGAGACCCGGTGAGGGGGAAACACAAGGGGGGTCTTTTAACTTCATCTACAGCTCCTGGTATCAATGCACTTACAGTGGCAGGAAGGTGCTTGCAATTCATTCCTTTTCCTGGTGAAGAATAACAACATCGGTATGGGGTCTTTATGTTGGTATAATGGCAGTCACGATATGGGGCAGAGGGGAATGACTGCGTTTGTGCTCTTACGCCCGAGTGGTGGAAGAGGCACAGCTTCTGTGTGCAGACAGAGCCGAAATAATGCGCTTCCCGAGGAAGACAACAGTGCCGTTCTGCAGCTATAAAGCACTGGGCTTAAGAATTTTGCTTGTGAGCATATCAAGGAGCTTGGCATGCTGACTAGATAAATGTTTAAAAATAAGTCTAGTGCCCAAGCTGACAAGCTTGTGCCTTTTGAATATAATAATCTGAAGAAGAAAATGGGTTTATCTGGAAGTTTGTTTCATTTGACTGAGGCTCTCATCAGGGATGTAACGCGTACTTGCCATTTTCGTTACTCACCTGAATATTTTTGGTATCTCGAAACAAGGAAGATAAAGAGGGTTGTATTCTATTAATCACCTTCTCTTTGTTCTCAAGCTACCTCTGTTCCCTCTATCCCTCTTCCAATCATACCTCCCTTGCCAAATCTTTAGAAAAAAGGTAATCGCTGCTATATTCTTTCAGGGACTCCAGCACTTACTGGTACAACATGTAATTCTTGTGTCTGATTTGCATTTTTGTCATCTGCCTGGGAGCTAGTAAAAAAAAAATCACGGTAAAATCGAATTTTATAAATAACAGATGTGAGCTTTTTTTTTGTGAAAGATGTTTGGGTTTTAAAATGTTCAAGGTTTTTAAGGAAAAAAACTAATCTAATTCTGTTTGCCTTTTTTTATTTTCCTTCTTTTTCTTTTGTTCCTGTCTCTATTTTCCTGAGCTTAGAGGGCAAATAAAATTTTCCTGGGCAAGACAAAGAGGAAGAGTATTGTCTTCGGTTTTATCATGGTGAAGTAAGCACAGAGAGGGTAAAGTCAAGAATTTTCCACAAAATTGAGATACCAGAGAGGTTACAGTGTATTCTTCAGGTACTCACCATTACATGGTACAAATTCCACTGGCATTATTCACCAGTAACATGTCTAGCAATTATTTTCACTGGATGAAATAGGGTTTGAAGAAGGATTTTGCAGAAAACTGTGTTGTTTGGTGTTACCTTAGGGCAAACACTTTTGATAGCCTCCTCTTCTGCATGCCCTTCTCACCTGTGTAGCAAACCCTGTTTTCTTCTCGTGAGGTAAGAAGAGAAAGACAGGCGGCCCAGTTTGCTGCACATAGGGAAGGGTGTGGGTGGGCTGGAACTGGGTTCCTGTGTGCAGAATTGTAGGGATGGAAGCATGTCATTCCCAGACCTGTCCCTGATAGTGACAGTCCTGCTTCCTCTCCAACCACAGCTGCTGCCACCTCAGCCCTGAGCCCTTCCTGGGTGGAAACAGCAGCCACCTGGCTTTGCATGGCTGTGGCAGAGGTGATACAGGCAGCGGGGCCCACTCAGGCTGATCTCTTTTCCCAGCATGTTCTTCACCATGATGATGGAAATTCTCCTCTAACCAAAATCACTGTTGTTGCCTTCCTTATCCATGCTGATGGCCTACTTACAAACTCCAGAGTGAATATGACCCATCACAGTTCTTCCTAATGCCACTGTGCCCTTGTCTGTGCTGTCTCTCATGGTCTCTGGCTGTGAGTGTTCTGATTCAAACAATGTTTAGTTCCCCACCATCTCTACAGAGAAAGTGCTCAGCCCTCCCTAAATTTCAGCCTGGCCTGGATAATTTAATTCTTTTGTCAAGTTCTGCTTTAAAAAAAGTGGTGACTCCAGCTGTCACTTGACCACAAACTCTTTTTAAGATCTTCCAAGCTGGCCAAGGAAAAGCCTGCCCAGCCCAGTGGAGCCTGGGCTGGATAGCTGGGGTTCAGGACAGCCTGCGGGTCTGTTTGACAGATGCCTGGGTGGCTCCAAGAAGTGAAGCAAGCATCAGCCCCTATCTTGCCATCGGTGCAGGGAGCTGGCTGCGACGTACTGCAGCAGCTTGGCTGTGTAACGCATCCGTGCCTGTTTCCTACAGCAGCCGCAGTTTGATGCAAGCTGGGGGGGTACCACACGTGTAAGCTTCAGATAATTTAGCTGCCCAGCTGTAAGAAGTCTTTCTAGAGTACATCCAAACTAGAATTTCCGAAATTTGGCTGATAATATTTAGGAAAGGAAAGGGCATGTTCCTTACACCAGAATAAACTTTTCAGCAAATTAACATCCCTGCTCCCAAGCATATAGAAGCCATTGCTTTGCAGCAGGATGAGAGTGTTTTTCTCTCTTTGGAAAATGAGCCAAATGATAGATTAATTTCATTATCCCTGGAAACACTGGATGAGCCATTTGTGTCGAATCTTTAACCAAAAGATATATAAATCAGCAACCAAAGATAGACAGCCATCATGGATGTATTTAGTATGAAGGAAAGTATGGAAAAAATTTAAGTGTCTAAAAAAGTCATTTACATGAGGGATCTTTACATTCTAATGGATGCAATGTATTGCCATATTTCCCAATAACAGCATTTACTAATACAGGCATCTGTGTCACACCTTTTGCTAAAGCCCTTCCTCAAGGAACATCTTTCACAAGTAGTGTGTTAAAAATTATCTCACTTTTCTTAACACATTAGCAGTGAATTTAAATATGATTCATAATGGGATCTTCCCCCAGCTGCTCAGATCCTATTATCCAAACAACCTCCTGTGTGCTGTCTTCCTCTCCCCTACAGAGGCAAATTAAGTTGTCCCTATCCTATTCCCATCTTTCCCTTGCAGCTACAGCTGCAAGAAAGCAACTGAGTTGCAGGCAAAAATATCACTGATTCCTCTGATGGCTTGAAGGTGTCTAAGAGAATAAAGTCCAGTCTGGATCTTCATGATGGACCAGCAACATCCTCTCCCTCAAGGGTCTTCAAAGCAGCTGCAAACAGCAGTATCCTAGGAATGTGGTTTCCATGCAACACTTCTTTTTGGTGGCATCATCTATTCACTAAACATGATCCCATAGGATTCACAGCTCATTGGGAAGACAAAAACTTCCCCCAGAATCTTCACAAGCAGATCCCTGGATGGGTCAAGGGTCTGGATCTATGCCAAAAGAAGTAGAATCTTTCTGTGAATGCAAAGTCACTGTTGCCTTTTGCATATAGATGCATTGAGGTGGGGCGCTTAAGCAACATACCCAGGGTTACAAATCAACCAAGTGGTAGAGCAGAAACAGACGTCTGGCATCCTGACTCTTATTTGTCTCTAGTTTCTATTCTCTCTTTCACTGATGCTTGCAAATCTGTAGTTACCATTGCTGTAATACATTTAGAAATGAATACAAATAAGTATTTTTTTTCTAGTGGGCAATAAAGATGAGTTGATTTTGCACTGTTGTAAAGTTCTGTTACGTATAAAGGATTCTTTATTTTATAATAGCTATTAGAATGTTTGTTTGTGGGATTTTCTTGGGCTGGAAACTTCAGACGGAGCATTGCTTTGAGCTAATCATTTAGCAAAGGACAAAGATGCCTTAGATTGCTGACTCGTCCTATAGTTAATGGTTCTCTCAGGCTTTTCTCTGTCAAATGTGGCAACTATGACATCAAATGTTATCTCTGTAAACACATGCCAACTCAAAATAGCACATGGAGGGGGGAAGGACAAAGAGTTCCTTATCCTATATTTTAGGCAAGATTATGGTCACCAGCATGTTCCTCTCAGCACAGAAAAAAAATAAGACTTCAGTTCACCTACACTTTGCAAAATTTAATTTTCAAAAATAAATGACAGCTGCAACAAACCATTTCACTTTCAAATTAGCCACATTGGGGGATCATACTCTAAGTGCATAAAGTATGGGATTCTTACTTCTGGGATGTCTGAATTTGAGTTATATCACCTGCAGAGGGACACTATAGGCATGAAGATAGCTACAGCTATTAGAGACCTTTCTCTAAAGGCTTCCCAGGGTGGTAGGCTGGCACTTCAGACAACCAGACTGTTTTGTTGATCTGCCACTGATTTGCCATGTGACCTTGAGCAAGTCTTTTCACTTTCCTCTAGCTCTGTTTCTCCTCCTACAATTTGCCTTATCTATTTAAATGGCAGCCTTTCTGAGCAGGGAATTTCTCACCTTGTGCTAGCTAGCAGTGCTTAGCTGAATGTGAACTCGTCTTCCTTGGGATTATTGTATTGCAAAGCCAGCAAGTAACTACCAATTAAAAGCACTAGCATAAAATACTAATAAGCTATTTTTCCAGAGGGAATGTTGGTACAGTCAGAGAAACAGTGTTTCCTCCTTCTCAGTGATCCACTACTTCAGTTCTGCTGCTTCTTCATATCTAGAAGCTGAACCAGTGACACAGCATCACCAATGCTGCCACTTTACGGTCAAAGTTTTTGGAGGCAAGCCTCAAAACCATGAAGATATGGGGTGTAGCAGCGTGAAGCAGAGCTGGCCAAGCTGTGGCTGCTGAGCTGTACTTGGCTAAGGAGCCAGTCAAATCCACTCCCATGCTGGGTTTTATCAAGGAGGATGAGAGGTGCTCCTAATCCTGGCTGTGAGTGAAAGTGAGCTTGCAGAGCTGCCAAGGCTCTGGCTGCAGTGCTGGACCTCAGCCACCAGTGCTGACAGCCCTGGGTTGGCAGTGTGTATTGTCCCAGGGGCTGGGTACCTCTGGTGATGGCCAGCTCCAGGGCTCACAGGCAACACAGCCATGCTGAGCCACACAGACCAAAGTCTGCAAAACTCTCTCCCTTTAACCTGCACACACAGCGTGGAGCAGCAGGGGACAAATAACCCAGGTGGTTCACAGCCCACCAAGACCTCTGTGCCTGAGGAGGTAATTTAGAGGCAGCTGAATGACGTGACTGCTCAGCAGCAAAAAGCCACAGCCTGCCCTAGTTTTTCCAGTGTGGATAATTGTCACTGGCACTGTCTCATAATGAAACACACTGTGAATAAGAACAGGTACAGAGTGCAGAGGCCTGCTTCACCTGGGCAATGGGGCACCTCTCCAGAATTAATAAGCAAGTGCCTCACATAACTTAATTTACCTGTGTGACACCTGTTCCTGAACACTGAAAAAAGTATAAAATAAAAACCACCCTAAACAGACTTTTCTTCATTTTTCATGGCTTATTATCCATAGACATCTCCAAGCAAGCAATCTGTACAGCCTGTGGAGTTGCATCCCACCAGACTTTTGGTTAGGGACTTTGACTGATAGACCAGTAGTGCAGGGAAGCTCTGTCTTCCCCCAGAATCAAAGGCATTAAACCCTGTTTGGAGTGAAGAGGTTTTCTGGGGTTGAACCATAATTTTTGGATGGAAGGTATTTTTTGGTGTTGATATAATATGTGCTATAGCCTATGTTGACTTTGGCGAAGCAGCTTATTATCCTAATTAGGAGTTTGTAAATTTGTCCAGAAATATATAATATATTTTACAAGCTAGGTGCAAGTTGTCAGCCTGCAGTACATCCACAGTAGAGCTAATTCCTTGGCATTCTTCCCATAAATTAGACAAATGCCCAGACTATCTAAGGCAGCAGTTCACTTTACAGAACAGGATTTCTTAACACTGGTCCCAGGAGAAATGTGCCTGCCTAACTCATCTGCACGATTTGGGAAGCTGAGGCTTTCTCCCAAAATGTTTGTATGGCATACGCTCATCATCCTGACAGCATCCTTTTCCCAGCCAAGCAGACACTTTCCCCCTCCATCTGTGAGCTGGGAAAAGCAAGCATAGGGGAGTGCAGCCTGTGCCGTTCTCTCGTGCACACACACATGGCAAATCCCAGAGCTTTCTCCCTGGAATCCCCCTGAGTCAGTAAGTAGCTGGATTTGTATCCCAGTCAGGAGGCAGCTCTCCGAGGAACATCTGGCTCCAGTCTCTATCTTGTCTGCTGTTCCTTCACACATCTACTTCCTTTAAAAGAGCTTACTGGGGTGAGCAGGAGGGAAAACTGGCTCCAGGTCCTTCTGGCTACTTAAAGAGGACCACCCTGTTGCACTGTCAAACAAAAGTTATATATTTCCTACAGAAAATACAATACTTAAATAAGGGAGACAATTAGATGTAGTTGCCTATTGCAGTGCAGCTCCAACATCTTTGGGATGACTCGGAAGTTTATGTGTGCAAGAATGCTGACTGCTGCTTGCCCTCTCTTCAGTTTGTTCTTCCAGGCTGTTAGAGAAAGGGCTCTGCACAGAAAGGAGTGAGCAAATCTTTTGGGTGTTTGGGGGAATGGCGTTAAATATTAAGCAGGGATGTCAGTTCGCTCAGACTTCCAGATGACATCCTTGTTCTGTAAATTGCCCCAAAAGAGGCTAGTGGCAATATTTTTAGAGGCTCATATTGCTTAGTGTGAATGACAGCAGTTGAGTGTCTTCTCCGACAATTTCCAAATAAGCACAAGCCTAATGAGAAAGGAGAAGAACAAAGAACACTGCTGTGGGGCAATAGATTTGAGGGAAAAAATTGTGATTTTGTGGTCAGTCAAATATGAAATGTGCTGATTGTTCCTTAAGATTTTCCAATGGAAAAATCATGAGCTGCAAATAGTTAAATCAGAGTCTCTATTTCTCAGCAAACATCTTAAATTACACATAAAAAAATCTCTTAAACACTTTAGCTTAAGGGAGGCCCTGTCTAGCTCTAGATTCTTTGCCTTTCGGGAATTTTGCAGCAGACCACCCACTGGGAAAATGAAAAGTTGGCATCTCTACCACCGTGGCACTTTTTTCTGGAGATGAGCCCCTAAAACGCTGTGCTCTTTTCCCTGGGAAGACCAAATGAAAAGGTCTGACTTGGTCAACCTGATTTGACAAAGTAGAGACATATAAATCACTGATGGCATAGTACCTAAACTATTAGGTACTCTATTTACGTGTATTTGGACCAAATGTCCTGCTTCACAGCTACTTACATGTAATGTAATCAGCTCACACTTGTCTACAATTTCACAGACAGACATGCTATATGCTGTAGATGCCTTGTCTCAGCTAATGAGCTAGTTGTACTAATTATTATAAATCTGTCCCAGCCTATTAAAGTCTTTCCTTAATGATATTGCAGTGAGGTGGCTGCTTCATTCTGAGTCAGTTTTTCCTGTGGCAATGCCTGTCTTTTTGATTGAAACCTTTTGTGGATCCTTAGTGAAGGTAGCCAATTTCCAGTTTACAGGCAAACAAGCCATTTTGTCTCCAGACAATTTTATGAAGATTATGTTTTTCACCAGAATAAAAGGTATGGAGTTAGAACATCAATCTTATGAATTAAAAACCAATAACAATAGCAAGAACAACAAAAATAAAAAGTAAAAAATAATTTAAAAATACAAACAACACAGAAATTAAAGTGTGCATTATGCATAGGAAGTACCCATTTCTAGATAGAAATTAGGAATTGAATTTGTTGCCCATATGCTGAAATGCTCTTCCTTACCAGGTTAACTGAGCATTTCACAAACACCAATGTACTTTTATCTTTACACCATATGGGAGACAATTGTTGCTCTAGTTAGGCAGTTGTTGCTCAAAGGGCAGCTGGAAAAGAATGTCTGCATGGCATATGAACTACACGGGACCTTTTGGGTGCACACACCAAGGACCTGAGGAGAACACACTGTAATTCCCTCTAATCCTGCTTGCATGCCTGGTTTCCTTCCTGTGATTGAATCCATAGGATTATTCAACACGTTTTTGACTGCTTAAAGCATTACACCAATCTAGATGACCAGGATATGCACTTGGATCTGAAGGTCTTGAAGCATCCCAGATCCTTCAGTTTAAACACCATCTTAGTGGCTTGACCTTGTCCATGTGCCTGAAACATGAACTAGCGCTGGTGTCCTGCATTTCACTGAGTTCAGCGTATGTACAGCCTAATTACAACCTAGTTGGCTAGGCTCAGCTTTGGAACCTGCCAGATTTTAGGATGGGCCCATAACACCATGGCCAAGGGCCCTCTGTGTAGAAGGGTTCAGGAGACATAGCGTGTCTGTCTGATCCTCTTTGCTAAAGGCAAAAGATAAGGTCATTCTGAACTCACATGCATGGTATCCAGCAATTGTCTCACCCTCTTGGTGCTGGGGGCCCAAACCCAACTCAGCCCCCAGCTCCCTTGGGGTTTTACTGTTTGCTCACAGAGAGAGTTGGTAAGAAGAGTTCACTTCCAGAGGAAGGAGACATCCCATCCATAAACACATCACAGGGGAGAGTGGGAGGAAGCTGAAAGTGGGGTTACTACTGTGCCTTCAGTCAACAGCAACTATCACGGACTCTTGGCTGCAGTCTAAAACATCAAGAGCCCCTTGGGGTACTGTAAGTGTGTCCAACACCAGTCACTACGCCAGATTGCATGGCAGCAGTTTAATCCCAGAGGCCACGGAGCCAGGATTGCATATCCAATGTCATGCCTTTAGGAGTTCAGCTGTGTTGGACTATAGCATTATGCAGAGACGAGTGTCAGGTGCTGTCTTGAGTTTCTTGCCAAGATATCAAGAACTGCTTTTTGCAATTTTATACTTTTCACTCATTTCGCTAAAGCCCATATTTCTAGCCTCAAATCACACGTCTCCTAACGGACAGAGGGAGGCTTTTCTTTGTACCCCTGGGAGACCTCGGTGCACTGAGAAGAAATCCTCGAGCAGGTACCTTCTCAAGCACCCTCCAGTTCCCTACAATGGAAAAAATGGCAGGACAGGACTGGAGCATTACTTCTTGAGGGCTGTTCTAGGCTCTGCTTTTTTCTTTGTAACAGCCTGACATTCCTAATCCTCTGGGATAGTCAGGATGGGCATTCTGCCCACAACACTCCACACGCTCTGCTGGTATATACATGTAAACTAAATTTTGCAGTGAAATTAATCAGAGGCTATGAAGAATAACAAAGAATAAATTATGAGTATCTTCATTACCTTTATAGAATCTACATTAAGACTACCAAATTAGTTGTCCCATTTTCCCTCTACAGGCTTATTTCAATTAGATTCCTTTTAAGAAAGTGAAAATGTGCCACTAAAATAAACCAGTAAAACAAAATTGCTTGGGTTACATCACCAAAGAATTAGATTCAAAATTATCACTCTTGTAACATACCACCCCTGAGCTGATCTAGAGAGCATACAGATTTTTCTTAATATGACAGAACATTGGTTTCAGTGGCATTGTATTTGATGGAGGTTTCTTCTTGTGACAATCACTGCACAGGACATCTCACAGGAACCAGAAGTAAGATGCCTTTTCTTCTTCTCAAGCTGTTCCATCTTTTCTTCTTATTCTTTGGCTTAATTTCTCCAGCCAGAAGAGAGAAGTAAGGGAACCATGCCGTGATTTTTAATGCAATATGTTTCTAACTTGCGTCTGCATGGTGTCTGCTCATGCCTGCAACCTCCACACAGGGTCAGCAGAGCCTTCATAGCCCGGGCAGCATGGTCTCTTCCTTCCACCATGAAAAGCCTTCGCAGAGCTCCTTTAGTGGGTTTTCTCCAATTTTAATTCATCTATTTCCCTAAACATGGGACATACCCTGGTTCCAAACAGCTGATCAATTTCCGTGGCCAGAGATTAAATATTTTCTGGTTGGGGATTTTTTTGTTCTAGGCGCTGTAGAACCTGCAGTTATTCTGCTTGCCCAGCCATGCAAGATTAAATGAGCCTGTCTAAGGCCAAGAAAAGGGAAGCTGTTCCCAGTCCTTCCTCTCCAGCCTTGGAGCCTGGTCCTGGTTCAGCATGTTCTGTGGGCACATGCTCCATTCCTGGTGTCTTCCAGTCTGAGTCGAATCATACTCATCCTGTTCAAATGCCATCAGAAGCCAATGGGATTTATGTATATGCATACATGCCCCATTGGATCGACAAGCACATCACAGCTTCTGCTCCTTCCAGCACAAGGAGGAAAACACTACACTGACCAATGCAGGCCCATGATATTTCCATGTAAACAATGCTTGCCTGGGTCCCCAAGCTGTGTTATTTATGTCCCCAGAATTGCCAGCTCTACCAGAGGGAATTTGAGTGGTCTCAAATAGCAGTGCCTGGCCATCACAAGAATTAAGTACTCCATTGTCATGGAAAGAATTGTTAGAACTGTGCTCCAGTTTCAGAAGCCTTTCTTGTTCAGAAGACAGAAAAATGCAACATGTCCTGTGCCCTAGATAATTCAAAGGAAACACCCCATAAGTTTCTGAGAACCTACAACTGTCAGTTAATGAGCAATGAGACCATGCTTAGAGATAATTAATATCCCTTTTTGTTGGGAAAAAAAACCCAAACCAAAATAAAACAAAACCACCCCTGTCAGTAGGAACCAATTTTTCTGCTCTGCATCAGGGGGTGAAGTTTTAAACAGCATCTCAGGTGCATGATCCAGGACTAAAAAAATTGACCTGTGCTATGAAACATCTCTCCCCAAGTCCTTTACTCAGACTCACTGAGCCATAGCTGCTGACATGTGAGAATGGCTGTCGCCCTGATCGTGTCACGCCGACATTATTTGTCAGGGATGTTGCCGGTCACCTACTGATTACAAGCTAAAGTCTCTGACCTCCTGGCTCAGCCAGCAGTTACAAGTACATCAAGTAGGACAAAGGTGTCCCTTAACATTCAAATAAACCATGAGAATAAAGTCCAACTGCCTGTTGGTGTTAACAAAACACATGGAGTATTTTTATCTCTGGAAAGCTATTTCCTATTTGTAATACTACTTGAAACCCCTTCCAAGTTTTCATTTGATGTTCCTTGCATTCATATATTTTATGTATCTTATTTTCGTTTTCCAAACATGTTTATTAAAAAATGTTCTCAGGGTGATGGGCCTTGTGGTAGGAATTTCTGTTTTGGGGAAAGAATGCCAGAGTTGGAGGTTTTTGCCAGAAGGATGTGAAAGCTGAAGGAAATAACAATGACTGGGGCTAGAGATTTGTCACAGGGAGTTAGAACATGAAAATTTACAGTCTGGCCATGAGAGAGTCCAGGCTAAAGCCATGAATTTATAGGAAGCATTGCCAAAAGCTGGATACTATTATTTTACTCAAACTCTGTTTTGCTTTGCATGAAAAAAATTTTTTAAAAAATTGAGAAATGCCAGAGACTTTGGCTCTGCATATAGAAGAAAGAGGGCAGAAAAACCACCTCCTTCTCCGCTGCTCTTCCCATCCTAGCTGAGGAGTGGGAAGCACGCATGACCTTCCCTGGAGAAATCATGGGAATTCAACCACCCCAAACCTCATAGGGAGAGTTTCTGCTTGCTTGGGAGCTGCCCTTGCACTGAGCACTGCCAGCTCAGGCTCTGCTGACTTCAAAGGAGCACCAAAGGGACTGGGACCCACTCACACCGACACGTCGTCCTCCAGCCTGGCAAGAAATTCCTTCATTCCTTAGTTCCTCATCCACCAGAGCAGATGCAAGAGTTTGTAGCTTGGAAGGTTGAAAACGACATCGTCACAGGCTTGTAGATTCCTGCTCCTCTCCAGATAATGCAGCCTTGAAAGTGCCCATCAAGGTTTTTCATAATGGAAAGGCTTTATACTCTTTTATGCTTTTATTGTCCCAGTGACATTAGTTGTTGGTGGGGTTGGTTTTTCTTAATTGAATGAAACAAAAGAGTCCTCTTCACTTTTATCTTAAAAGTATGAGGTCTGGATCTGCTGGAAAATTACTTGTGAGATCTCTGGATCTCTTACTTGCACAGAAGTAGCCACTTATATTTATTGCTTTACATATGGCCGCAATCCAGCAAATCACTCAGGCATGTGAATAACTTTCAGCATGGAAGTAGTCCCCCATGAGGCAGTGGGACTACCACCACACTAAATATACACATCAAGTGATGAGCTCGGCTCCACCCTTGTGTTTTCCCGAGTGCTGCCATTTCTCCACATACACACCCAGCAGGCCAGGGGGCTTGTTCCTCGGGTTCCTTTCCAATTGCATAAATCACAGCTGCAGAGTTGAACCGTGGGCTGCATCGATGGCTACGCACTCACTGACCCTTGCCCGCATCTGCCCACCGAGGCTATGAAGTACTGTGCTCCAATCAGATTAGATATTCTTCCTCTTTTCCCTTTAATCCCGAGAAAAATACAAAACGAATTTGCAGGGGGGAGCCTTGATGAGTTTTATAGAGCCTTGCTGCAATGTATGAGTAGCTCTTCTTATCTCAATCACAGAGACACAGACCCCTCGAAGGGCGGGAGCAGCAGGGACAGCTGCGAGCCGCCCCACCTAGGCTGGCCCCGCGCGGTGGGGGCTCTGCCGTCCTGGAGGGTCGAGGGCCGGCCTGTCCCGCTTGTTTTTCTCCTCGCCGTAGTTTGGAGAGAGCGAGGCGGCCCCAGCGCCCCGACGGTTGCGACCCTCGGGGGTCCCCCGGGAGCTCTCCGCACAGGGGGGTTGAGACTGCATCCCAGGGCTTGCGGACCCAGGGTTAGGACTGCAGACAGCCAGTGGGATTTCGGAGGAGAGAAAAGGGGGGAGAGGAGGCAGTGGCAAATCCTACGTAGCAACGGTAAGACGTGAAGCCGAGAGCGCTAAGTGCATACCAGGATTTATAGGTGGACTTTACAGGACGTTTTACTACAACCTGGGAGATGATTCATTTTTATACATAGCCTGTTACACCACGGGGCCGCTCCAGCCGGTTAATGTTCAACGCGGGCCGGGCTTAGCGGTGGGCGCAAGCCCGCCGCCGGGGAAGGGGCTGCGGCCATCGGCCTCGCTCTGCGCCGGGCCCCGCCACGGCCCCTCAGCCCCTGGAGCTGCAGGGGGAAACCTCAAAAAAAAAAGTCAAACGCCAGGAGAGGAAGGCGATCACGCCCCCCCCATTCCTATCAGGCGTGGGTTTCACCGTTGCGGTCTGTGCATGGCAAGTCCCAAAGCCTCCGGAGCATCCCTCTCATCTGCGGGCGGCGGCTACAGAGCACAGCCCGCACAGCACTCTGTATGTGTGTGCGCATGTGTGTCTGTGTGTGTCTGTGTACAGTATGCGTGTGTGTGCGGTAGATACGCGTGCGTGTATTACACATGTATGTGTGCATATGTGTGCGGGAGTGAACCTGAGGCGCTTCCCCGCTGCACTCCGGCTTGCTGGGGACACTCAGGGCAGGGGCCGGATCTCTCACACACTCTTGCACACTCTTTGCAGACTTGCGCACACACACAGGGCTCACACGGCTCCTTCCTCAGCACCGCTTTCCACCGCCCGGGCAGGGGGCTGACTCCAAAGAGCACTCAGGTCTTCCTCACCGCCGGAGCGAGGCACTCGGGTGTTCCCGGGTGGGCTGCTGGGGAGTTTGTGGCTTTTTTTTTTTTTTCATCCTGTCATTTTTTCCTTTTCTCCTGGTTTTGGGTTGGCCATCAGCCGCGTCCATACGCCGCTCCCGACGGGAGGCTCCAGCCGCGCAAATCGCGCCGCTCGCCCAAAACTCCCGGGGATATGGCTTTGTAGAGTCGCGGCCGCGCAGGGCCTGCCGAGCCGCCCCCTCCCCACGTGGGGTCCGGCCCAGGCTCTTGCCGAGGCGGTGCCGCGGGAGGATACGTGTCCCCCACCTCGGTCACGCTGCCTCCCTCCCGCGGGGCTGAGGACGGTGAGGCCCCGCTCTCCCGCTGCCACCGCCGGGCTGCGTCGCCAGAGCTGACGGGCACGGGCTGGTGGCGGCCGTGCGAGGTCGCGGGGCCGGGGTCGGGCCGGTGGCCCCCCCGCGCAGTCACAGCCCGCCCTCCGAGAAGGCAGGCGCGGCTCGGAGCCCTCTGTGGCTGCGGCAGCGCTTGCCCTGCCTCGCCTGGCTCCGCGGCGGCGGCAGCGACCCGTGCTGCCCCCTGCACTTCGGGGCAGGCGGGGGGTGGTCACAGCCGCAAGGGAGAAACCGACCAAACACGCCACCCTCGCCCCCGAAATCACGGATCGACCAGAGGGACGTTCGTCGAGCACCGCCAGAGGGCTGGCTCCCTGCGCAGGGGCGCGGAGCACCGGCTCCGTTCTGCCCGCTCCAGTCCCGCGGATCTGCCTGGCACAATTGGGGCCGAGGTCCCGAAAAGCGGCCTCAAATGCCTTTTTTTTTTTTCATTAAAAACCTCCAACAAAATAAAACACACAAACAAAACAAAACAAAACACCCCAAACAACAAACAATATTTCCTTGCCTCTTAAAATTTGCAAGTTAGAGTTTATTTTATTTCCCCTCTCTTCCTCTCTTAGAAGTAGATGCAGGAGGCTGGAGAAATTAATTCCAAAAGGGGTTCGCATTTAGAAAACTTCAGATTTAGCAATCAATTAGTCCGGCATTGTATGGAGCTCCGAAGGTGTAAATCCTTCCAAGTTTCTGGATTATTGACTGTTACGCTCTATCGGGTGCCTAATATCCAGACCTACATGTGTAATACGCGTACCAAAGCAGGCATTTAGCAAGGTAAATTATAGGCCCCGAAAAAGCGTGTTAGCGCCAGTGCCGTGAGCCGGGCCCCTGTCCTCCCTCCTTGTCTTAAGCCGGGAGGTGAGACCTCCCCCCCCCCGCCCCGCCGCCCGCACACCCCCCGCAACCCCGTCCGCGCCGGCGGGGGAAGGCGGGCTGCAAACCTGCAAGTGCCGTCGCCCCCGCTCCACAACGCAGCATTATTGAAAGAAAAAAAATGCCCCCGAAACGCAGTTTTATTGAAGAAAATAATAAAAAAAAAACCCAACAACAAACCGTTCCCCTGGCTCAGATGTCAACTATTTTCCCAAGGAAGTTACTTCCGTCCAAAAATGCTAATGAATGTCTAAGGAAAAAAAAAAAAACAACGTTCTTTTATTTTATAGGTAGAAACAGCTGTACAGGTATGTAAAGATCGGTATCTCGCTGGTTTGGGAAGGCACACTCGGATGAGCGCGCACGTACTATAAACAAAGCAAGGAGAGGACAACGGGAAGCAGACAATAACCAAAAGGAGATACATCCATATCTGCGCGTCATTTTGACCTTTGCGAGGCGAGGCACTCCGATCTGACTGCCAGGGACTCGCGCACGCCGCCGGGGTTCAAAGTGCGGGAAGGCACCGTCCGAAAACAAAAGAATGGAGCCGTGCCGGGACACGTCCCCGGGGCCAACGAGGGGAGAGGGAGCCCGGGGACCCCCGGCCCCGGCTGGAAGGGGCAGCTCCGATCGGGGGGTGGTGGGGGCTGCGAGGGCCGGCAGGACTGTGGATTGGGATGTGGATTGGGATGTGGATTGGAAGGCAGACGGCGCTGCCCGCTCGCACGCCCCGCGCGGGGGGTTGCGCAGCAGGCGGCCTGAATCGGCCTTTCCGAGGGTCGAGGGGGGTGCGAGGGGATGTGAGCCCCTTGTTTAACCATTCTCCCCCCCGCTTCTGCAAAGAGATATTTTGCAAATTCCCCGTTTCGTTGTGGCTTTTTCTCCCCCTCTTTGCGGCCTCCATTGTTCCAGGTTCACACTGCCACCGCCGATAAGGAGAAGGAAAGCCCCCGGAAAAAAAAAATGAAAGGAAAAAAACCCCACCACGACCCAAGATTTTGATTTACGACCTAATCAAAACATTATATCTTTGGTCAAGTGGCGCAGAAAAATGATGACCCTCAAGGCTTCAGCTAGGGGGAGAAAGAGAAATTCGGATTACTCTCGGAGTGATTTATGTCCTCTCTGAGCGGTCACGTTGATTTTTCATCGTTTGAGCCATTACACAGTAGAGTGAAAAACTCTGATCCAATTTTTTTTTTTTTGGTCCGGAATCGGTATATATTAGTCTTCTAAATTTATATGCATATACTATGTGTTATATATCTAATATTTCTCCAGGCACACACGTATTCTAAATATATATATACCGACATTTTATGTGTGTATATATATTTATATTTATAAGAGAGGACTATAAACAACCAAAGCCACCGAGAAGAAACGAGAGCCGAAAAAAGCGTGTAAAATACCGTGCCGATACCCGCAGCGATCCGTTCGCTGATTTCCAAGCCCGTCCCGCCGAGAGGGTTTGGGCAGAAAAGCTCTCTCGTTTCTCCGGCTCCCGCGATCCCCGAGGGGGGCTCCCGGGCTGCCAGCCCTTCGCCGCCGTCACCCTCAGACCTTTCGCCCGCAGCCCAGTGAGGAAGAGGAGGAGAAGAAGGAGGAGGAAGGGGACATTTTTGGCAGCTCCTGGCACTCACCCGGATGAGGTGTTGACACGGTGCGAAAAAACCGAGGGGAGCGGCGTTGGGTCGGGGAGGCGGCGAGGCCGGACAAGCGGGGGGCGGCCTCCCGCCTCCCCCCGTCCCAAGCACGGAGGTTCTTCCTGTCCACCGACCCCCTGGCAAGAACACACGGAGAAAAAGAAAGCAGAAAGACGCGTAAAATACTAAAATAATTTTAAAACCCCCAACCTCGCAACAAATTAAGAGAGACGAAAAAAAATCTAATAAAAATGTGATGAGGAAGGGAAAAAAGGGGGGGAAAGCAAATAAAAATAAGGGGTGTTTTAAAAAAATAAAAAATGAACGGGGAAAAAGTGGAGGTTGAGGGTTTGCCCACGCTGCAAGTGGACCCACGGGAGAGTACCCTGATTTCGTGTGGGGGAAGCATTTTCCTCATGGGAAAGCGCGGGGCGCTGACCTCTCCCCTCTCCCTCTGTTCTCTGCTCCCCTTCCCGTGTAAGCGCTGAGGGGAAGGAGCCCCCTCGGCCGTGTCCGCCCACCCCCGGGCCGCCTCGGCCGCTCCTCCCGACCTCACAAAGCGCGCAACGAGCGCGGAAAGGCCGCTCAAGGAGCAAGCTCGCCTTCACCGCGCAGAGTTTCCTCCCTGCCGTCCCTGCGCCCCTCGCCACTTTACGCGCCTGCGGAATTTCTTCGTGTCTCGATATTCCCGCCGGACCCTGCGGCTGCCCACCCTCTCGGCAGCCCCTCCTCGCCCGCCCGGGGTGTGAGCCGATGGGAGGGCCGAGCAGCAATTCATCTTGATTTGTTTCAATTGTCTGGCGATGGCAAAGTTATAATCCTGTATAATTTCACGAACAAGCAGGTTGAGAATGAATGGGTCAATATTATTTAAAACAAAACACACGAGAGCACGACCTTTCCCTTCAACGACGTGTTGCAGCACGAAGTCGCAGGAAACTCGGGCTAACCTCTCACCCCCCGCGCTCCACGGGGTTGCGGTTATTTGGGCTGCTCTTTGTTTCTCTTCATGTCTGAAAGGGGGATTTGGAAATAGAAATGTAATATTGCATGAAGGATCTCCCCGCTAAAGGGAAAGAAGGTGAGCGCAGGGGGCGGCAAAGGGGACAGATTATTTTGAACAGGAGCAGTTTGTTTGCAAGCTGGCTTTTTTAAATTCCTTTTTTTTTTTTTTTTTTTTTTTTTTTTCCCCCCCCCCTTTTTTTTTTCTCCCCCACTCCCTTTTCTTTAATGTAGTAAAAGCTTCCTTCACAGTAGGACAAATTTACGCTCGAGATGCAGCAACTTTGTGGCTGGTAATTCTCGAGTTCAATGATGGCAAATAATCCATTTTCTCGGGGCTGCGCAGGGGAATAAACGGACCCAAGGGATCCAAGTCCCATGTTTCTCTAGTATGCAACCTTAGTACGAGGGGTATTTTTTTTAATGCCGAAAAAAATATGCCAGCATTTATTTGTATTGCAAAAGTACTACCCCGAGTTGCCAGAGAACGAGATCCAGTGTCAACTATCAGTCAATCATTGCAGACTACTTGCTGCTGTGCAGCTTGGGTCAGTAAATAAAAAATCCAGACAGAACTGTATGCTGTATATTTTACTCCCATGAAATAAACCACATTTTTTTCATGTTTGCTGAAAAGTAAAACAATAATATTGTACGAAATGTTATACACAGGGCATGTTTTACATTGCAATATCAGAAACATCATTGCATCGACCAGAGGTACTATTCTAAAACTGATATTCACACAATTTTTTAATAATTATATGTTAGAAACATACAGTGTCGCATTTAGTATATACATTCCCTTGCTCGCAAGCGAAAAAATCCTAATCGCTTCTGTGTAACATGCTTTATTTTAAAGCCTAACCTTTTAAAAACACTGTTGTGATATTACTAACAACTGCTTTTATAAAATTAATTTGACATTTCGATATATATACATCCTTTCAGTCATTTTTATGTTAACAATGCTAAACTTAAAAAATAACGAGCTTATAGTAACATTAAAATGTCATATCATATCCAGTCAAACATTTGTCCATATATATATATATATATATATGTCCTTGTAACTGTTGAAATACTCTTAGTGAAAGAAAGATCTCAGAATCTGTAGGAGATCCTTTGAAAACAAAGGAACTATCTTATTTCAGTGGTTTCCTCTTTTTTTTTTGTCTTCGCTCTTTCTCTTCCTCTCTGCCTCTGATTTTTCCTCCTTTCTTTTTCTCTCTAGTGCCCATTACTTTCTAGCGAAATTCTCAGTCTCTGCGGGAAATGGGGAGGGATTCCCACGCAGTGTTTCCTACTTGGATGTTTCACACGGGTCTGTCCACCGCGTACTGGCAAGCGCTCAGGTTGGAAGCGGGGTTCTGCACACTGGCATAGCCAAAACTGGAGTGCTGCTTGGCTTTAAGTCTCAGACTCGCCAAGCTCGAGTTACATGTGTCCCTATAAACATACGGAGGTGTTGGAGGAGCATAAGGACAGGCTGGCGTTGGCACTGCAGAATTCAGGGAGGGATTGCTCAAGTTGTTCAAGTTATTCAGGCTGTTGAGGCTGGAGCCGGGCACCCCGGTGACTGCAGAAGGTACCATGCTTGAAGACATACTCATGGAGGATATGGAGTTTGGAGGGGAGAACATGCTCTGAGAAGACAGAGGGTTGACATTCATGGAGTTGAAAAAAGGAAAGCTTTTGGTGGAGAGGGAGGCGGAGGTCAGGCCCTTGGCTGCCCAGTTGTTGTACGAGTAGCCGGGATACATGTCATCGTAGGGCTGCATGAGGCCGTTAAACTGTGGACCGAAACCGTTTTTGCAAAGCTCGGCTTGCTGGTTCCTTTCTCTCTTTCTCCATTTGGCTCTGCGGTTCTTGAACCAAACCTTTGGAAACGGGGGGAGAGGGAGGGAGGGAGATGCGAGTTAGTTAGGAACCACCACCACCACTGCAGCCCTTTGCAGGTTCTCGGGGCAACAGCCGAGCCTGTCCGTATAGAAGTTATATAAAAAAATGTGTACGAATATATATATATATATATATATATATG